>OZ035955.1:6347586-6648325 GCA_964034955.1 Orchesella flavescens
TTTAGTTGCTGCGAAACTTTAATAAATATATTTGGTTCCTGTGAAATATATTTAGTTGCTGTGAAACTTTTTACTAATATATTTGGTTGCAGTGACAATTTTAATAAATATATTTAGTTGCTGCGAAACTTTAATAAATATATTCGGTTCCTGTGAAACATATTTAGTTGCTGTGAAACTTTTAATCAATATATTTGGTTGCTGTGAAACTTTTGATAAACGTATTTGGTTGCTGCGAAACTTTAAATAAATATATTTGGTTCCTGTGAAACATATTTACTTGCTGTGAAACTTTTAATCAATATATTTGGTTGCTGTGAAACTTTTAATACATATATTTGGTTGCTGTGAAACTTTTAATAAATATATTTGGTTGCTGTGACACTTTTTATTAATATATTTAGTTGCTGCGAAACTTTTCATAAATATATTTGGGTCCTGTGAAACTTTTCATAAACATATTTGGTTGCTGCAAAACTTTAATAAATATATTTAGTTGCTGTGAAACTTTAAATAAATATATTTAGTTGCTGTGAAACTTTTTATTAATATATTGGGTTGCTGTGACACTTTTAATAAATATATTTAGTTGCTGCGAAACTTTAGTAAATATATTTAGTTGTGTGCGAAACTTTTCATAAATATATTTGGGTCCTGTGAAACTTTTCATAAACATATTTAGTTGCTGCGAAACTTTAGTAAATATATTTAGTTGCTGTGAAACTTTAAATAAATATATTTAGTTGCTGTGAAACTTTTACTAATATATTTCGTTGCTGTGACACTTTTAATAAATATATTTAGTTGCTGCGAAACTTTAATAAATATATTTGGTTCCTGTGAAACATATTTAGTTGCTATGAAACTTTTGATAAACGTATTTGGTTGCTGCGAAACTTTAAATAAATATATTTGGTTCCTGTGAAACATATTTACTTGCTGTGAAACTTTTAATCAATATATTTGGTTGCTGTGAAACTTTAAATAAATATATTTAGTTGCCGTGAAACTTTTTATTAATATATTTGGTTGCTGTGAAACTTTTAATAAATATATTTGGTTGCTGTGACACTTTTTATTAATATATTTAGTTGCTGCGAAACTTTTCATAAATATATTTGGGTCCTGTGAAACTTTTCATAAACATATTTGGTTGCTGCAAAACTTTAATAAATATATTTAGTTGCTGCGAAACTTTAGTAAATATATTTAGTTGCTGTGAAACTTTAAGTAAATATATTTAGTTGCTGTGAAACTTTTACTAATATATTTCGTTGCTGTGACACTTTTAATAAATATATGTAGTTGCTGCGAAACTTTAATAAATATATTTGGTTCCTGTGAAACATATTTAGTTGCTATGAAACTTTTGATAAACGTATTTGGTTGCTGCGAAACTTTAAATAAATATATTTGGTTCCTGTGAAACATATTTACTTGCTGTGAAACTTTTAATCAATATATTTGGTTGCTGTGAAACTTTTAATACATATATTTGGTTGCTGCGAAACTTTAATAAATATATTTGGTTCCTGTGAAACATATTTAGTTGCTGTGAAACTTTTAATCAATATATTTGGTTGCTGTGAAACTTTTGATAAACGTATTTGGTTGCTGCGAAACTTTAAATAAATATATTTGGTTCCTGTGAAACATATTTACTTGCTGTGAAACTTTTATTCAATATATTTGGTTGCTGTGAAACTTTTAATACATATATTTGGTTGCTGTGAAACTTTTAATAAATATATTTGGTTGCTGTGACACTTTTAATAAATATATTTAGTTGCTGCGAAACTTTAATTAATATATTTGGTTCCTGTGAAATATATTTAGTTGCTGTGAAACTTTTTACTAATATATTTGGTTGCAGAGACACTTTTAATAAATGTATTTAGTTGCTGCGAAACTTTAATAAATATATTTGGTTCCTGTGAAACATATTTAGTTGCTGTGAAACTTTTAATCAATATATTTGGTTGCTGTGAAACTTTTGATAAACGTATTTGGTTGCTGCGAAACTTTAAATAAATATATTTGGTTCCTGTGAAACATATTTACTTGCTGTGAAACTTTTAATCAATATATTTGGTTGCTGTGAAACTTTTAATCAATATATTTGGTTGCTGTGAAACTTTTAATAAATATATTTGGTTGCTCTGACACTTTTAATAAATATATTTAGTTGCTGCGAAACTTTAATAAATATATTTGGTTCCTGTGAAACATATTTAGTTGCTGTGAAACTTTTGATAAATATATTTGGTTGCTGTGAAACTTTTAATAAATATATTTGGTTGCTGTGAAACTTTAAATAAATATATTTGGTTGCTGTGAAACTTTTTATTACAATATTTGGTTGCTGTGAAACTTTTTATTACTATATTTGGTTGCTGTGAAACTTTTAATAAATATATTTGGTTGCTGTGAAACTTTTAATAAATATATTTGGTTGCTGTGAAACTTTAAATAAATATATTTGGTTGCTGTGAAACTTTAAATAAATATATTTGGTTGCTGTGAAACTTTTTATTACTATATTTGGTTGCTGTGAAACTTTTAATAAATGTATTTGGTTGCTGCGACACTTTTAATTAATATATTTGGTTGCTGTGAAACTTTTAATAAATATAATTATTTGCTGCGACACTTTAAATAAATATATTTGGTTGCTGCGACACTTTTAATTAATATACTTCTTTGCTGCGACACTTAAAATACATATATTTGGTTGCTGCAACACTTTTAATGAATATATTTGATTGCTGCGACACTTTTAATTAATATATTTGGTTGCTGTGAAACTTTTAATAAATATATTTGGGTCCTGTGAAACTTTTCATAAACATATTTGGTTGCTGCAAAACTTTAATAAATATATTTAGTTGCTGCGAAACTTTAATAAATATATTTGGTTCCTGTGAAATATATTTAGTTGCTGTGAAACTTTTTACTAATATATTTGGTTGCAGTGACAATTTTAATAAATATATTTAGTTGCTGCGAAACTTTAATAAATATATTCGGTTCCTGTGAAACATATTTAGTTGCTGTGAAACTTTTAATCAATATATTTGGTTGCTGTGAAACTTTTGATAAACGTATTTGGTTGCTGCGAAACTTTAAATAAATATATTTGGTTCCTGAGAAACATATTTACTTGCTGTGAAACTTTTAATCAATATATTTGGTTGCTGTGAAACTTTTAATACATATATTTGGTTGCTGTGAAACTTTTAATAAATATATTTGGTTGCTGTGACACTTTTTATTAATATATTTAGTTGCTGCGAAACTTTTCATAAATATATTTGGGTCCTGTGAAACTTTTCATAAACATATTTGGTTGCTGCAAAACTTTAATAAATATATTTAGTTGCTGTGAAACTTTAAATAAATATATTTAGTTGCTGTGAAACTTTTTATTAATATATTTGGTTGCTGTGACACTTTTAATAAATATATTTAGTTGCTGCGAAACTTTAGTAAATATATTTAGTTGTGTGCGAAACTTTTCATAAATATATTTGGGTCCTGTGAAACTTTTCATAAACATATTTAGTTGCTGCGAAACTTTAGTAAATATATTTAGTTGCTGTGAAACTTTAAATAAATATATTTAGTTGCTGTGAAACTTTTACTAATATATTTCGTTGCTGTGACACTTTTAATAAATATATTTAGTTGCTGCGAAACTTTAATAAATATATTTGGTTCCTGTGAAACATATTTAGTTGCTATGAAACTTTTGATAAACGTATTTGGTTGCTGCGAAACTTTAAATAAATATATTTGGTTCCTGTGAAACATATTTACTTGCTGTGAAACTTTTAATCAATATATTTGGTTGCTGTGAAACTTTAAATAAATATATTTAGTTGCCGTGAAACTTTTTATTAATATATTTGGTTGCTGTGAAACTTTTAATAAATATATTTGGTTGCTGTGACACTTTTTATTAATATATTTAGTTGCTGCGAAACTTTTCATAAATATATTTGGGTCCTGTGAAACTTTTCATAAACATATTTGGTTGCTGCAAAACTTTAATAAATATATTTAGTTGCTGTGAAACTTTAAATAAATATATTTAGTTGCTGTGAAACTTTTTATTAATATATTTGGTTGCTGTGACACTTTTAATAAATATATTTAGTTGCTGCGAAACTTTAATAAATATATTTGGTTCCTGTGAAACATATTTAGTTGCTATGAAACTTTTGATAAACGTATTTGGTTGCTGCGAAACTTTAAATAAATATATTTGGTTCCTGTGAAACATATTTACTTGCTGTGAAACTTTTAATCAATATATTTGGTTGCTGTGAAACTTTAAATAAATATATTTAGTTGCTGTGAAACTTTTTATTAATATATTTGGTTGCTGTGAAACTTTTAATAAATATATTTGGTTGCTGTGACACTTTTTATTAATATATTTAGTTGCTGCGAAACTTTTCATAAATATATTTGGGTCCTGTGAAACTTTTCATAAACATATTTGGTTGCTGCAAAACTTTAATAAATATATTTAGTTGCTGCGAAACTTTAGTAAATATATTTAGTTGCTGTGAAACTTTAAGTAAATATATTTAGTTGCTGTGAAACTTTTACTAATATATTTCGTTGCTGTGACACTTTTAATAAATATATGTAGTTGCTGCGAAACTTTAATAAATATATTTGGTTCCTGTGAAACATATTTAGTTGCTATGAAACTTTTGATAAACGTATTTGGTTGCTGCGAAACTTTAAATAAATATATTTGGTTCCTGTGAAACATATTTACTTGCTGTGAAACTTTTAATCAATATATTTGGTTGCTGTGAAACTTTTAATACATATATTTGGTTGCTGCGAAACTTTAATAAATATATTTGGTTCCTGTGAAACATATTTAGTTGCTGTGAAACTTTTAATCAATATATTTGGTTGCTGTGAAACTTTTGATAAACGTATTTGGTTGCTGCGAAACTTTAAATAAATATATTTGGTTCCTGTGAAACATATTTACTTGCTGTGAAACTTTTATTCAATATATTTGGTTGCTGTGAAACTTTTAATACATATATTTGGTTGCTGTGAAACTTTTAATAAATATATTTGGTTGCTGTGACACTTTTAATAAATATATTTAGTTGCTGCGAAACTTTAATTAATATATTTGGTTCCTGTGAAATATATTTAGTTGCTGTGAAACTTTTTACTAATATATTTGGTTGCAGAGACACTTTTAATAAATGTATTTAGTTGCTGCGAAACTTTAATAAATATATTTGGTTCCTGTGAAACATATTTAGTTGCTGTGAAACTTTTAATCAATATATTTGGTTGCTGTGAAACTTTTGATAAACGTATTTGGTTGCTGCGAAACTTTAAATAAATATATTTGGTTCCTGTGAAACATATTTACTTGCTGTGAAACTTTTAATCAATATATTTGGTTGCTGTGAAACTTTTAATCAATATATTTGGTTGCTGTGAAACTTTTAATAAATATATTTGGTTGCTCTGACACTTTTAATAAATATATTTAGTTGCTGCGAAACTTTAATAAATATATTTGGTTCCTGTGAAACATATTTAGTTGCTGTGAAACTTTTGATAAATATATTTGGTTGCTGTGAAACTTTTAATAAATATATTTGGTTGCTGTGAAACTTTAAATAAATATATTTGGTTGCTGTGAAACTTTTTATTACAATATTTGGTTGCTGTGAAACTTTTTATTACTATATTTGGTTGCTGTGAAACTTTTAATAAATATATTTGGTTGCTGTGAAACTTTTAATAAATATATTTGGTTGCTGTGAAACTTTAAATAAATATATTTGGTTGCTGTGAAACTTTAAATAAATATATTTGGTTGCTGTGAAACTTTTTATTACTATATTTGGTTGCTGTGAAACTTTTAATAAATGTATTTGGTTGCTGCGACACTTTTAATTAATATATTTGGTTGCTGTGAAACTTTTAATAAATATAATTATTTGCTGCGACACTTTAAATAAATATATTTGGTTGCTGCGACACTTTTAATTAATATACTTCTTTGCTGCGACACTTAAAATACATATATTTGGTTGCTGCAACACTTTTAATGAATATATTTGATTGCTGCGACACTTTTAATTAATATATTTGGTTGCTGTGAAACTTTTAATAAATATATTTAGTTGCTGTGAAACTTTAAATAAATATATTTGGTTGCTGTGAAACTTTTTATTAATATATTTGGTTGCTGTGAAACATTTAATAAATATATTTAGTTGCTGCGAAACTTTTAATCAATATATTTGATTGCTGTGAAACTTTTTATTAATATATTTGGTTGCTGGGAAACATTTAATAAATATATTTGGTTGCTGTGAAACTTTAAATAAATATATTTGGTTGCTGTGAAACTTTTTATTAATATATTTGGTTGCTGTGAAACATTTAATAAATATATTTAGTTGCTGCGAAACTTTTGATAAATATATTTAGTTGCTGTGAAACTTTTAATAAATATATTTGGTTGCTGTGAAACTTTAAATAAATATATTTGGTTGCTGTGAAACTTTTTATTACAATATTTGGTTGCTGTGAAACTTTTTATTACTATATTTGGTTGCTGTGAAACTTTTAATAAATATATTTAGTTGCTGTGAAACTTTAAATAAATATATTTGGTTGCTGTGAAACTTTTTATTAATATATTTGGTTGCTGCGAAACTTTTCATAAATATATTTGGGTCCTGTGAAACTTTTCATAAACATATTTGGTTGCTGCAAAACTTTAATAAATATATTTAGTTGCTGTGAAACTTTTTATTAATATATTTGGTTGCTGTGACACTTTTAATAAATATATTTAGTTGCTGCGAAACTTTAATAAATATATTTGGTTCCTGTGAAACATATTTAGTTGCTGTGAAACTTTTAATCAATATATTTGGTTGCTGTGAAACTTTTGATAAACGTATTTGGTTGCTGCGAAACTTTAAATAAATATATTTGGTTCCTGTGAAACATATTTACTTGCTGTGAAACTTTTATTCAATATATTTGGTTGCTGTGAAACTTTAATAAATATATTTGGTTCCTGTGAAACATATTTAGTTGCTGTGAAACTTTTAATCAATATATTTGGTTGCTGTGAAACTTTTGATAAACGTATTTGGTTGCTGCGAAACTTTAAATAAATATATTTGGTTCCTGTGAAACATATTTACTTGCTGTGAAACTTTTAATCAATATATTTGGTTGCTGTGAAACTTTTAATACATATATTTGGTTGCTGTGAAACTTTTAATAAATATATTTGGTTGCTGTGACACTTTTTATTAATATATTTAGTTGCTGAGAAACTTTTCATAAATATATTTGGGTCCTGTGAAACTTTTCATAAACATATTTGGTTGCTGCAAAACTTTAATAAATATATTTAGTTGCTGTGAAACTTTAAATAAATATATTTAGTTGCTGTGAAACTTTTTATTAATATATTTGGTTGCTGTGACACTTTTAATAAATATATTTAGTTGCTGCGAAACTTTAGTAAATATATTTAGTTGTGTGCGAAACTTTTCATAAATATATTTGGGTCCTGTGAAACTTTTCATAAACATATTTAGTTGCTGCGAAACTTTAGTAAATATATTTAGTTGCTGTGAAACTTTAAATAAATATATTTAGTTGCTGTGAAACTTTTACTAATATATTTCGTTGCTGTGACACTTTTAATAAATATATTTAGTTGCTGCGAAACTTTAATAAATATATTTGGTTCCTGTGAAACATATTTAGTTGCTATGAAACTTTTGATAAACGTATTTGGTTGCTGCGAAACTTTAAATAAATATATTTGGTTCCTGTGAAACATATTTACTTGCTGTGAAACTTTTAATCAATATATTTGGTTGCTGTGAAACTTTTAATACATATATTTGGTTGCGGTGAAACTTTTAATAAATATATTTGGTTGCTGTGACACTTTTTATTAATATATTTAGTTGCTGCGAAACTTTTCATAAATATATTTGGGTCCTGTGAAACTTTTCATAAACATATTTGGTTGCTGCAAAACTTTAATAAATATATTTAGTTGCTGTGAAACTTTAAATAAATATATTTAGTTGCTGTGAAACTTTTTATTAATATATTTGGTTGCTGTGACACTTTTAATAAATATATTTAGTTGCTGCGAAACTTTAATAAATATATTTGGTTCCTGTGAAACATATTTAGTTGCTGTGAAACTTTTTACTAATATATTTTGTTGCTCTGACACTTTTAATAAATATATTTAGTTGCTGCGAAACTTTAATAAATATATTTGGTTCCTGTGAAACATATTTAGTTGCTGTGAAACTTTTGATAAATATATTTGGTTGCTGTGAAACTTTTAATAAATATATTTGGTTGCTGTGAAACTTTTTATTACAATATTTGGTTGCTGTGAAACTTTTTATTACTATATTTGGTTGCTGTGAAACTTTTTATTACTATATTTGGTTGCTGTGAAACTTTTAATAAATATATTTGGTTGCTGTGAAACTTTTAATAAATATATTTGGTTGCTGTGAAACTTTTAATAAATATATTTGGTTGCTGTGAAACTTTTTATTACAATATTTGGTTGCTGTGAAACTTTTTATTACTATATTTGGTTGCTGTGAAACTTTTTATTACAATATTTGGTTGCTGTGAAACTTTTTATTACTATATTTGGTTGCTGTGAAACTTTTAATAAATATATTTGGTTGCTGTGAAACTTTTAATAAATATATTTGGTTGCTGTGAAACTTTTAATAAATATATTTGGTTGCTGTGAAACTTTAAATAAATATATTTGGTTGCTGTGAAACTTTTTATTACTATATTTGGTTGCTGTGAAACTTTTAATAAATGTATTTGGTTGCTGCGACACTTTTAATTAATATATTTGGTTGCTGTGAAACTTTTAATAAATATATTTGGTTGCTGTGAAACTTTAAATACATATATTTAGTTGCTGTGAAACTTTAAATAAATATAATTATTTGCTGCGACACTTTAAATAAATATATTTGGTTGCTGCGACACTTTTAATTAATATACTTCTTTGCTGCGACACTTAAAATACATATATTTGGTTGCTGCAACACTTTTAATGAATATATTTGATTGCTGCGACACTTTTAATTAATATATTTGGTTGCTGTGAAACTTTTAATAAATATATTTAGTTGCTGTGAAACTTTAAATAAATATATTTGGTTGCTGCGAAACTTAAAATAAATATATTTAGTTGCTGTGAAACTTTAAATAAATATATTTGGTTGCTGTGAAACTTTTTATTAATATATTTGGTTGCTGTGAAACATTTAATAAATATATTTGGTTGCTGTGAAACTTTTTATTAATATATTTGGTTGCTGTGAAACATTTAATAAATATATTTGGTTGCTGTGAAACTTTAAATAAATATATTTGGTTGCTGTGAAACTTTTTATTAATATATTTGGTTGCTGTGAAACATTTAATAAATACATTTAGTTGCTGCGAAACTTTTAATCAATATATTTGATTGCTGCGAAACTTTAATAAATATATTTAGTTGCTGTGAAACTTTAAATAAATATATTTAGTTGCTGCGAAACTTTTAATCAATATATTTGATTGCTGCGAAACTTTAATAAATATATTTAGTTGCTGTGAAACTTTAAAGAAATATATTTAGTTGCTGTGAAAATTTTTTTTAATACATTTGGTTGCTGTGAATCTTTTTATTAATATATTTGGTTGCTGTGACACTTTGAATAAATATATTTAGTTGCTTTGAAACTTTAAATAAATATATTTAGTTGCTGTGAAACTTTAAATACATATATTTAGTTGCTGTGAAACTTTAAATAAATATATTTGGTTGCTGTGAATCTTTTTATTAATATATTTGGTTGCTGTGACACTTTCAATCAATATATTTGGTTGCTGTAAAACATTTAATAAATATATTTGGTTGCTGCGAAACTTTTAATCAATATATTTGGTTGCTGTGAATCTTTTTATTAATATATTTGGTTGCTGTGACACTTTTAATAAATATATTTGGTTGCTGCGAATTTTTTGATAAGTATATATAGTTGCTGTTACACTTTTAATAGAAATATTTGGTTGCTGTGACACTTTTAAAAAAAATATTTGGTTGCTGTGAAACTTTTAATTAATATTTTTAGTTGCTGCGAAACTTTAATAAATATATTTGGTTGCTGCGAAACTTTTAATCAATATGTTTGGTTGCTGTGAAACTTTTAATACATATATTTAGTTGCTGTGAATATTTAAATACATATATTTAGTTGCTGTGAAACTTTAAATAAATATATTTGGTTGCTGTGAAACTTTTCATAAACATATTTAGTTGCTGCGAAACTTTAGTAAATATATTTAGTTGCTGTGAAACTTTAAATAAATATATTTAGTTGCTGTGAAACTTTTACTAATATATTTCGTTGCTGTGACACTTTTAATAAATATATTTAGTTGCTGCGAAACTTTAATAAATATATTTGGTTCCTGTGAAACATATTTAGTTGCTATGAAACTTTTGATAAACGTATTTGGTGGCTGCGAAACTTTAAATAAATATATTTGGTTCCTGTGAAACATATTTACTTGCTGTGAAACTTTTAATCAATATATTTGGTTGCTGTGAAACTTTTAATACATATATTTGGTTGCTGCGAAACTTTAATAAATATATTTGGTTCCTGTGAAACATATTTAGTTGCTGTGAAACTTTTAATCAATATATTTGGTTGCTGTGAAACTTTTGATAAACGTATTTGGTTGCTGCGAAACTTTAAATAAATATATTTGGTTCCTGTGAAACATATTTACTTGCTGTAAAACTTTTATTCAATATATTTGGTTGCTGTGAAACTTTTAATACATATATTTGGTTGCTGTGAAACTTTTAATAAATATATTTGGTTGCTGTGACACTTTTAATAAATATATTTAGTTGCTGCGAAACTTTAATAAATATATTTGGTTCCTGTGAAATATATTTAGTTGCTGTGAAACTTTTTACTAATATATTTGGTTGCAGTGACACTTTTAATAAATATATTTAGTTGCTGCGAAACTTTAATAAATATATTTGGTTCCTGTGAAACATATTTAGTTGCTGTGAAACTTTTAATCAATATATTTGGTTGCTGTGAAACTTTTGATAAACGTATTTGGTTGCTGCGAAACTTTAAATAAATATATTTGGTTCCTGTGAAACATATTTACTTGCTGTGAAACTTTTAATCAATATATTTGGTTGCTGTGAAACTTTTAATACATATATTTGGTTGCTGTGAAACTTTTAATAAATATATTTGGTTGCTGTGACACTTTTTATTAATATATTTAGTTGCTGCGAAACTTTTCATAAATATATTTGGGTCCTGTGAAACTTTTCATAAACATATTTGGTTGCTGCAAAACTTTAATAAATATATTTAGTTGCTGTGAAACTTTAAATAAATATATTTAGTTGCTGTGAAACTTTTTATTAATATATTTGGTTGCTGTGACACTTTTAATAAATATATTTAGTTGCTGCGAAACTTTAGTAAATATATTTAGTTGTGTGCGAAATTTTTCATAAATATATTTGGGTCCTGTGAAACTTTTCATAAACATATTTAGTTGCTGCGAAACTTTAGTAAATATATTTAGTTGCTGTGAAACTTTAAATAAATATATTTAGTTGCTGTGAAACTTTTACTAATATATTTCGTTGCTGTGACACTTTTAATAAATATATTTAGTTGCTGCGAAACTTTAATAAATATATTTGGTTCCTGTGAAACATATTTAGTTGCTATGAAACTTTTGATAAACGTATTTGGTTGCTGCGAAACTTTAAATAAATATATTTGGTTCCTGTGAAACATATTTACTTGCTGTGAAACTTTTAATCAATATATTTGGTTGCTGTGAAACTTTTAATACATATATTTGGTTGCGGTGAAACTTTTAATAAATATATTTGGTTGCTGTGACACTTTTTATTAATATATTTAGTTGCTGCGAAACTTTTCATAAATATATTTGGGTCCTGTGAAACTTTTCATAAACATATTTGGTTGCTGCAAAACTTTAATAAATATATTTAGTTGCTGTGAAACTTTAAATAAATATATTTAGTTGCTGTGAAACTTTTTATTAATATATTTGGTTGCTGTGACACTTTTAATAAATATATTTAGTTGCTGCGAAACTTTAATAAATATATTTGGTTCCTGTGAAACATATTTAGTTGCTGTGAAACTTTTTACTAATATATTTTGTTGCTCTGACACTTTTAATAAATATATTTAGTTGCTGCGAAACTTTAATAAATATATTTGGTTCCTGTGAAACATATTTAGTTGCTGTGAAACTTTTTACTAATATATTTTGTTGCTCTGACACTTTTAATAAATATATTTAGTTGCTGCGAAACTTTAATAAATATATTTGGTTCCTGTGAAACATATTTAGTTGCTGTGAAACTTTTGATAAATATATTTGGTTGCTGTGAAACTTTTAATAAATATATTTGGTTGCTGTGAAACTTTAAATAAATATATTTGGTTGCTGTGAAACTTTTTATTACAATATTTGGTTGCTGTGAAACTTTTTATTACTATATTTGGTTGCTGTGAAACTTTTAATAAATATATTTGGTTGCTGTGAAACTTTTAATAAATATATTTGGTTGCTGTGAAACTTTAAATAAATATATTTGGTTGCTGTGAAACTTTTTATTACTATATTTGGTTGCTGTGAAACTTTTAATAAATGTATTTGGTTGCTGCGACACTTTTAATTAATATATTTGGTTGCTGTGAAACTTTTAATCAATATGTTTGGTTGCTGTGAAACTTTTAATACATATATTTAGTTGCTGTGAATATTTAAATACATATATTTAGTTGCTGTGAAACTTTAAATAAATATATTTGGTTGCTGTGAAACTTTTCATAAACATATTTAGTTGCTGCGAAACTTTAGTAAATATATTTAGTTGCTGTGAAACTTTAAATAAATATATTTAGTTGCTGTGAAACTTTTACTAATATATTTCGTTGCTGTGACACTTTTAATAAATATATTTAGTTGCTGCGAAACTTTAATAAATATATTTGGTTCCTGTGAAACATATTTAGTTGCTATGAAACTTTTGATAAACGTATTTGGTGGCTGCGAAACTTTAAATAAATATATTTGGTTCCTGTGAAACATATTTACTTGCTGTGAAACTTTTAATCAATATATTTGGTTGCTGTGAAACTTTTAATACATATATTTGGTTGCTGCGAAACTTTAATAAATATATTTGGTTCCTGTGAAACATATTTAGTTGCTGTGAAACTTTTAATCAATATATTTGGTTGCTGTGAAACTTTTGATAAACGTATTTGGTTGCTGCGAAACTTTAAATAAATATATTTGGTTCCTGTGAAACATATTTACTTGCTGTAAAACTTTTATTCAATATATTTGGTTGCTGTGAAACTTTTAATACATATATTTGGTTGCTGTGAAACTTTTAATAAATATATTTGGTTGCTGTGACACTTTTAATAAATATATTTAGTTGCTGCGAAACTTTAATAAATATATTTGGTTCCTGTGAAATATATTTAGTTGCTGTGAAACTTTTTACTAATATATTTGGTTGCAGTGACACTTTTAATAAATATATTTAGTTGCTGCGAAACTTTAATAAATATATTTGGTTCCTGTGAAACATATTTAGTTGCTGTGAAACTTTTAATCAATATATTTGGTTGCTGTGAAACTTTTGATAAACGTATTTGGTTGCTGCGAAACTTTAAATAAATATATTTGGTTCCTGTGAAACATATTTACTTGCTGTGAAACTTTTAATCAATATATTTGGTTGCTGTGAAACTTTTAATACATATATTTGGTTGCTGTGAAACTTTTAATAAATATATTTGGTTGCTGTGACACTTTTTATTAATATATTTAGTTGCTGCGAAACTTTTCATAAATATATTTGGGTCCTGTGAAACTTTTCATAAACATATTTGGTTGCTGCAAAACTTTAATAAATATATTTAGTTGCTGTGAAACTTTAAATAAATATATTTAGTTGCTGTGAAACTTTTTATTAATATATTTGGTTGCTGTGACACTTTTAATAAATATATTTAGTTGCTGCGAAACTTTAGTAAATATATTTAGTTGCTGTGAAACTTTAAATAAATATATTTAGTTGCTGTGAAACTTTTACTAATATATTTCGTTGCTGTGACACTTTTAATAAATATATTTAGTTGCTGCGAAACTTTAATAAATATATTTGGTTCCTGTGAAACATATTTAGTTGCTATGAAACTTTTGATAAACGTATTTGGTTGCTGCGAAACTTTAAATAAATATATTTGGTTCCTGTGAAACATATTTACTTGCTGTGAAACTTTTAATCAATATATTTGGTTGCTGTGAAACTTTTAATACATATATTTGGTTGCGGTGAAACTTTTAATAAATATATTTGGTTGCTCTGACACTTTTTATTAATATATTTAGTTGCTGCGAAACTTTTCATAAATATATTTGGGTCCTGTGAAACTTTTCATAAACATATTTGGTTGCTGCAAAACTTTAATAAATATATTTAGTTGCTGTGAAACTTTAAATAAATATATTTAGTTGCTGTGAAACTTTTTATTAATATATTTGGTTGCTGTGACACTTTTAATAAATATATTTAGTTGCTGCGAAATTTAATAAATATATTTGGTTCCTGTGAAACATATTTAGTTGCTGTGAAACTTTTTACTAATATATTTTGTTGCTCTGACACTTTTAATAAATATATTTAGTTGCTGCGAAACTTTAATAAATATATTTGGTTCCTGTGAAACATATTTAGTTGCTGTGAAACTTTTGATAAATATATTTGGTTGCTGTGAAACTTTTAATAAATATATTTGGTTGCTGTGAAACTTTAAATAAATATATTTGGTTGCTGTGAAACTTTTTATTACAATATTTGGTTGCTGTGAAACTTTTTATTACTATATTTGGTTGCTGTGAAACTTTTAATAAATATATTTGGTTGCTGTGAATATTTAAATACATATATTTAGTTGCTGTGAAACTTTAAATAAATATATTTGGTTGCTGTGAAACTTTTCATAAACATATTTAGTTGCTGCGAAACTTTAGTAAATATATTTAGTTGCTGTGAAACTTTAAATAAATATATTTAGTTGCTGTGAAACTTTTACTAATATATTTCGTTGCTGTGACACTTTTAATAAATATATTTAGTTGCTGCGAAACTTTAATAAATATATTTGGTTCCTGTGAAACATATTTAGTTGCTATGAAACTTTTGATAAACGTATTTGGTGGCTGCGAAACTTTAAATAAATATATTTGGTTCCTGTGAAACATATTTACTTGCTGTGAAACTTTTAATCAATATATTTGGTTGCTGTGAAACTTTTAATACATATATTTGGTTGCTGCGAAACTTTAATAAATATATTTGGTTCCTGTGAAACATATTTAGTTGCTGTGAAACTTTTAATCAATATATTTGGTTGCTGTGAAACTTTTGATAAACGTATTTGGTTGCTGCGAAACTTTAAATAAATATATTTGGTTCCTGTGAAACATATTTACTTGCTGTAAAACTTTTATTCAATATATTTGGTTCCTGTGAAACATATTTACTTGCTGTAAAACTTTTATTCAATATATTTGGTTGCTGTGAAACTTTTAATACATATATTTGGTTGCTGTGAAACTTTTAATAAATATATTTGGTTGCTGTGACACTTTTAATAAATATATTTAGTTGCTGCGAAACTTTAATAAATATATTTGGTTCCTGTGAAATATATTTAGTTGCTGTGAAACTTTTTACTAATATATTTGGTTGCAGTGACACTTTTAATAAATATATTTAGTTGCTGCGAAACTTTAATAAATATATTTGGTTCCTGTGAAACATATTTAGTTGCTGTGAAACTTTTAATCAATATATTTGGTTGCTGTGAAACTTTTGATAAACGTATTTGGTTGCTGCGAAACTTTAAATAAATATATTTGGTTCCTGTGAAACATATTTACTTGCTGTGAAACTTTTAATCAATATATTTGGTTGCTGTGAAACTTTTAATACATATATTTGGTTGCTGTGAAACTTTTAATAAATATATTTGGTTGCTGTGACACTTTTTATTAATATATTTAGTTGCTGCGAAACTTTTCATAAATATATTTGGGTCCTGTGAAACTTTTCATAAACATATTTGGTTGCTGCAAAACTTTAATAAATATATTTAGTTGCTGTGAAACTTTAAATAAATATATTTAGTTGCTGTGAAACTTTTTATTAATATATTTGGTTGCTGTGACACTTTTAATAAATATATTTAGTTGCTGCGAAACTTTAGTAAATATATTTAGTTGCTGTGAAACTTTAAATAAATATATTTAGTTGCTGTGAAACTTTTACTAATATATTTCGTTGCTGTGACACTTTTAATAAATATATTTAGTTGCTGCGAAACTTTAATAAATATATTTGGTTCCTGTGAAACATATTTAGTTGCTATGAAACTTTTGATAAACGTATTTGGTTGCTGCGAAACTTTAAATAAATATATTTGGTTCCTGTGAAACATATTTACTTGCTGTGAAACTTTTAATCAATATATTTGGTTGCTGTGAAACTTTAAATAAATATATTTGGTTGCTGTGAAACTTTTCATAAACATATTTAGTTGCTGCGAAACTTTAGTAAATATATTTAGTTGCTGTGAAACTTTTGATAAATATATTTGGTTGCTGTGAAACTTTTAATAAATATATTTGGTTGCTGTGAAACTTTAAATAAATATATTTGGTTGCTGTGAAACTTTTTATTACAATATTTGGTTGCTGTGAAACTTTTTATTACTATATTTGGTTGCTGTGAAACTTTTAATAAATATATTTGGTTGCTGTGAAACTTTTAATAAATATATTTGGTTGCTGTGAAACTTTAAATAAATATATTTGGTTGCTGTGAAACTTTTTATTACTATATTTGGTTGCTGTGAAACTTTTAATAAATGTATTTGGTTGCTGCGACACTTTTAATTAATATATTTGGTTGCTGTGAAACTTTTAATCAATATGTTTGGTTGCTGTGAAACTTTTAATACATATATTTAGTTGCTGTGAATATTTAAATACATATATTTAGTTGCTGTGAAACTTTAAATAAATATATTTGGTTGCTGTGAAACTTTTCATAAACATATTTAGTTGCTGCGAAACTTTAGTAAATATATTTAGTTGCTGTGAAACTTTAAATAAATATATTTAGTTGCTGTGAAACTTTTACTAATATATTTCGTTGCTGTGACACTTTTAATAAATATATTTAGTTGCTGCGAAACTTTAATAAATATATTTGGTTCCTGTGAAACATATTTAGTTGCTATGAAACTTTTGATAAACGTATTTGGTGGCTGCGAAACTTTAAATAAATATATTTGGTTCCTGTGAAACATATTTACTTGCTGTGAAACTTTTAATCAATATATTTGGTTGCTGTGAAACTTTTAATACATATATTTGGTTGCTGCGAAACTTTAATAAATATATTTGGTTCCTGTGAAACATATTTAGTTGCTGTGAAACTTTTAATCAATATATTTGGTTGCTGTGAAACTTTTGATAAACGTATTTGGTTGCTGCGAAACTTTAAATAAATATATTTGGTTCCTGTGAAACATATTTACTTGCTGTAAAACTTTTATTCAATATATTTGGTTGCTGTGAAACTTTTAATACATATATTTGGTTGCTGTGAAACTTTTAATAAATATATTTGGTTGCTGTGACACTTTTAATAAATATATTTAGTTGCTGCGAAACTTTAATAAATATATTTGGTTCCTGTGAAATATATTTAGTTGCTGTGAAACTTTTTACTAATATATTTGGTTGCAGTGACACTTTTAATAAATATATTTAGTTGCTGCGAAACTTTAATAAATATATTTGGTTCCTGTGAAACATATTTAGTTGCTGTGAAACTTTTAATCAATATATTTGGTTGCTGTGAAACTTTTGATAAACGTATTTGGTTGCTGCGAAACTTTAAATAAATATATTTGGTTCCTGTGAAACATATTTACTTGCTGTGAAACTTTTAATCAATATATTTGGTTGCTGTGAAACTTTTAATACATATATTTGGTTGCTGTGAAACTTTTAATAAATATATTTGGTTGCTGTGACACTTTTTATTAATATATTTAGTTGCTGCGAAACTTTTCATAAATATATTTGGGTCCTGTGAAACTTTTCATAAACATATTTGGTTGCTGCAAAACTTTAATAAATATATTTAGTTGCTGTGAAACTTTAAATAAATATATTTAGTTGCTGTGAAACTTTTTATTAATATATTTGGTTGCTGTGACACTTTTAATAAATATATTTAGTTGCTGCGAAACTTTAGTAAATATATTTAGTTGCTGTGAAACTTTAAATAAATATATTTAGTTGCTGTGAAACTTTTACTAATATATTTCGTTGCTGTGACACTTTTAATAAATATATTTAGTTGCTGCGAAACTTTAATAAATATATTTGGTTCCTGTGAAACATATTTAGTTGCTATGAAACTTTTGATAAACGTATTTGGTTGCTGCGAAACTTTAAATAAATATATTTGGTTCCTGTGAAACATATTTACTTGCTGTGAAACTTTTAATCAATATATTTGGTTGCTGTGAAACTTTTAATACATATATTTGGTTGCGGTGAAACTTTTAATAAATATATTTGGTTGCTCTGACACTTTTTATTAATATATTTAGTTGCTGCGAAACTTTTCATAAATATATTTGGGTCCTGTGAAACTTTTCATAAACATATTTGGTTGCTGCAAAACTTTAATAAATATATTTAGTTGCTGTGAAACTTTAAATAAATATATTTAGTTGCTGTGAAACTTTTTATTAATATATTTGGTTGCTGTGACACTTTTAATAAATATATTTAGTTGCTGCGAAATTTAATAAATATATTTGGTTCCTGTGAAACATATTTAGTTGCTGTGAAACTTTTTACTAATATATTTTGTTGCTCTGACACTTTTAATAAATATATTTAGTTGCTGCGAAACTTTAATAAATATATTTGGTTCCTGTGAAACATATTTAGTTGCTGTGAAACTTTTGATAAATATATTTGGTTGCTGTGAAACTTTTAATAAATATATTTGGTTGCTGTGAAACTTTAAATAAATATATTTGGTTGCTGTGAAACTTTTTATTACAATATTTGGTTGCTGTGAAACTTTTTATTACTATATTTGGTTGCTGTGAAACTTTTAATAAATATATTTGGTTGCTGTGAAACTTTTAATAAATATATTTGATTGCTGTGAAAGTTTTAATAAATATATTTGGTTGCTGTGAAACTTTAAATAAATATATTTGGTTGCTGTGAAACTTTTTATTACTATATTTGGTTGCTGTGAAACTTTTAATAAATGTATTTGGTTGCTGCGACACTTTTAATTAATATATTTGGTTGCTGTGAAACTTTTAATAAATATAATTATTTGCTGCGACACTTTAAATAAATATATTTGGTTGCTGCGACACTTTTAATTAATATACTTCTTTGCTGCGACACTTAAAATACATATATTTGGTTGCTGCAACACTTTTAATGAATATATTTGATTGCTGCGACACTTTTAATTAATATATTTGGTTGCTGTGAAACTTTTAATAAATATATTTAGTTGCTGTGAAACTTTAAATAAATATATTTGGTTGCTGTGAAACTTTTTATTAATATATTTGGTTGCTGTGAAACATTTAATAAATATATTTAGTTGCTGCGAAACTTTTAATCAATATATTTGATTGCTGCGAAACTTAAAATAAATATATTTAGTTGCTGTGAAACTTTAAATAAATATATTTGGTTGCTGTGAAACTTTTTATTAATATATTTGGTTGCTGTGAAACATTTAATAAATATATTTGGTTGCTGCGAATTTTTTGATAGGTATATATAGTTGCTGTTACACTTTTAATAGAAATATTTGGTTGCTGTGACACTTTTAAAAAAAATATTTGGTTGCTGTGAATATTTAAATACATATATTTAGTTGCTGTGAAACTTTAAATAAATATATTTGGTTGCTGTGAAACTTTTTATTAATATGCTTGGTTGCTGTGAAACTTTTAATACATATATTTAGTTGCTGTGAATATTTAAATACATATATTTAGTTGCTGTGAAACTTTAAATAAATATATTTGGTTGCTGTGAAACTTTTTATTAATATATTTAGTTGCTGCGAAACTTTAATAAATATATTTAGTTGCTGTGAAAACTTTAATAAATATATTTGGTTGCTCTGAAACTTTTTATTAATATATTTGGTTGCTCTGAAACTTTTAATCAATATATTTGGTTGCTGTGAAACTTTTGATAAATATATTTAGTTGCTGTTAAACTTTAAATAGAAATATTTGGTTGCTGTGACACTTTTTTAAAAAATATTTGGTTGCAGTGAAACTTTTAATTAATATATTTAGTTGCTGCGAAACTTTTAATCAATATATTTGGTTGCTGCGAAACTTTAGTAAATATATTTAGTTGCTGTGAAACTTTCAATAAATATATTTAGTTGCTGTGAAACTTTAAATAAATATATTTGGTTGCTGTGAAACTTTTAA
The DNA here is from genome assembly GCA_964034955.1 of Orchesella flavescens. NCBI lineage: Eukaryota > Metazoa > Arthropoda > Collembola > Entomobryomorpha > Orchesellidae > Orchesella > Orchesella flavescens. Next base: position 6,368,331 of record OZ035955.1, read on the forward strand.
TAAATATATTTAGTTGCTGTGAAACTTTAAATAAATATATTTAGTTGCTGTGAAACTTTTCATTAATATATTTGGTTGCTGTGAATCTTTTTATTAATATATTTGGTTGCTGTGACACTTTTAATAAATATATTTAGTTGCTGCGACACTTTAAATAAATATATTTGGTTGCTGCGACACTTTTAATTAATATACTTCTTTGCTGCGACACTTAAAATACATATATTTGGTTGCTGCAACACTTTTAATGAATATATTTGATTGCTGCGACACTTTTAATTAATATATTTGGTTGCTGTGAAACTTTTAATAAATATATTTAGTTGCTGTGAAACTTTAAATAAATATATTTGGTTGCTGTGAAACTTTTTATTAATATATTTGGTTGCTGTGAAACATTTAATAAATATATTTAGTTGCTGCGAAACTTTTAATCAATATATTTGATTGCTGCGAAACTTAAAATAAATATATTTAGTTGCTGTGAAACTTTAAATAAATATATTTGGTTGCTGTGAAACTTTTTATTAATATATTTGGTTGCTGTGAAACATTTAATAAATATATTTGGTTGCTGCGAATTTTTTGATAGGTATATATAGTTGCTGTTACACTTTTAATAGAAATATTTGGTTGCTGTGACACTTTTAAAAAAAATATTTGGTTGCTGTGAATATTTAAATACATATATTTAGTTGCTGTGAAACTTTAAATAAATATATTTGGTTGCTGTGAAACTTTTTATTAATATGCTTGGTTGCTGTGAAACTTTTAATACATATATTTAGTTGCTGTGAATATTTAAATACATATATTTAGTTGCTGTGAAACTTTAAATAAATATATTTGGTTGCTGTGAAACTTTTTATTAATATATTTAGTTGCTGCGAAACTTTAATAAATATATTTAGTTGCTGTGAAAACTTTAATAAATATATTTGGTTGCTCTGAAACTTTTTATTAATATATTTGGTTGCTCTGAAACTTTTAATCAATATATTTGGTTGCTGTGAAACTTTTGATAAATATATTTAGTTGCTGTTAAACTTTAAATAGAAATATTTGGTTGCTGTGACACTTTTTTAAAAAATATTTGGTTGCAGTGAAACTTTTAATTAATATATTTAGTTGCTGCGAAACTTTTAATCAATATATTTGGTTGCTGCGAAACTTTAGTAAATATATTTAGTTGCTGTGAAACTTTCAATAAATATATTTAGTTGCTGTGAAACTTTAAATAAATATATTTGGTTGCTGTGAAACTTTTAATAAATATATTTAGTTGCTGTGAAACTTTAAATAAATATATTTAGTTGCTGTGAAACTTTTCATTAATATATTTGGTTGCTGTGAATCTTTTTATTAATATATTTGGTTGCTGTGACACTTTTAATTAATATATTTAGTTGCTGCGAAACTTTAATAAATATATTTGGTTGCTGCGAAACTTTTAATCAATATATTTGGTTGCTGTGAAACTTTTAATACATATATTTAGTTGCTGTTAAACTTTAAATACATATATTTAGTTGCTGTGAAACTTTAAATAAATATATTTGGTTGCTGTGAAACTTTTTATTAATATATTTGGTTGCTGTGAAACATTTAATAAATATATTTAGTTGCTGCGAAACTTTTAATCAATATATTTGGTTGCTGCGAAACTTTAAATAAATATATTTGGTTGCTGTGAAACTTTTAAGTAATATATTTGGTTGCTGTGAAACTTTTTATTAATATAGTTGGTTGCTGTGAAACTTTTAATAAATATATTTAGTTGCCGCGAAACTTTAATAAATATATTTGGTTCCTGTGAAACATATTTTGTTGCTCTGACACTTTTAATAAATATATTTAGTTGCTGCGAAACTTTAATAAATATATTTGGTTCCTGTGAAACATATTTAGTTGCTGTGAAACTTTTGATAAATATATTTGGTTGCTGTGAAACTTTTAATAAATATATTTGGTTGCTGTGAAACTTTAAATAAATATATTTGGTTGCTGTGAAACTTTTTATTACAATATTTGGTTGCTGTGAAACTTTTTATTACTATATTTGGTTGCTGTGAAACTTTTAATAAATATATTTGGTTGCTGTGAAACTTTTAATAAATATATTTGGTTGCTGTGAAACTTTAAATAAATATATTTGGTTGCTGTGAAACTTTTTATTACTATATTTGGTTGCTGTGAAACTTTTAATAAATGTATTTGGTTGCTGCGACACTTTTAATTAATATATTTGGTTGCTGTGAAACTTTTAATAAATGTATTTGGTTGCTGCGACACTTTTAATTAATATATTTGGTTGCTGTGAAACTTTTAATAAATATAATTATTTGCTGCGACACTTTAAATAAATATATTTGGTTGCTGCGACACTTTTAATTAATATACTTCTTTGCTGCGACACTTAAAATACATATATTTGGTTGCTGCAACACTTTTAATGAATATAATTATTTGCTGCGACACTTTAAATAAATATATTTGGTTGCTGCGACACTTTTAATTAATATACTTCTTTGCTGCGACACTTAAAATACATATATTTGGTTGCTGCAACACTTTTAATGAATATATTTGATTGCTGCGACACTTTTAATTAATATATTTGGTTGCTGTGAAACTTTTAATAAATATATTTAGTTGCTGTGAAACTTTAAATAAATATATTTGGTTGCTGTGAAACTTTTTATTAATATATTTGGTTGCTGTGAAACATTTAATAAATATATTTAGTTGCTGCGAAACTTTTAATCAATATATTTGATTGCTGCGAAACTTAAAATAAATATATTTAGTTGTTGTGAAACTTTAAATAAATATATTTGGTTGCTGTGAAACTTTTTATTAATATATTTGGTTGCTGTGAAACATTTAATAAATATATTTGGTTGCTGTGAAACTTTAAATAAATATATTTGGTTGCTGTGAAACTTTTTATTAATATATTTGGTTGCTGTGAAACATTTAATAAATATATTTAGTTGCTGCGAAACTTTTAATCAATATATTTGATTGCTGCGAAACTTTAATAAATATATTTAGTTGCTGTGAAACTTTAAATAAATATATTTAGTTGCTGCGAAACTTTTAATCAATATATTTGATTGCTGCGAAACTTTAATAAATATATTTAGTTGCTGTGAAACTTTAAAGAAATATATTTAGTTGCTGTGAAACTTTTTATTAATACATTTGGTTGCTGTGAATCTTTTTATTAATATATTTGGTTGCTGTGACACTTTGAATAAATATATTTAGTTGCTGTGAAACTTTAAATAAATATATTTAGTTGCTGTGAAACTTTAAATACATATATTTAGTTGCTGTGAAACTTTAAATAAATATATTTGGTTGCTGTGAATCTTTTTATTAATATATTTGGTTGCTGTGACACTTTTAATCAATATATTTGGTTGCTGTAAAACATTTAATAAATATATTTGGTTGCTGCGAAACTTTTAATCAATATATTTGGTTGCTGTGAATCTTTTTATTAATATATTTGGTTGCTGTGACACTTTTAATAAATATATTTGGTTGCTGCGAATTTTTTGATAAGTATATATAGTTGCTGTTACACTTTTAATAGAAATATTTGGTTGCTGTGACACTTTTAAAAAAAATATTTGGTTGCTGTGAATATTTAAATACATATATTTAGTTGCTGTGAAACTTTAAATAAATATATTTGGTTGCTGTGAAACTTTTTATTAATATGTTTGGTTGCTGTGAAACTTTTAATACATATATTTAGTTGCTGTGAATATTTAAATACATATATTTAGTTGCTGTGAAACTTTAAATAAATATATTTGGTTGCTGTGAAACTTTTTATTAATATATTTAGTTGCTGCGAAACTTTAATAAATATATTTAGTTGCTGTGAAAACTTTAATAAATATATTTGGTTGCTCTGAAACTTTTTATTAATATATTTGGTTGCTCTGAAACTTTTAATCAATATATTTGGTTGCTGTGAAACTTTTGATAAATATATTTAGTTGCTGTTAAACTTTAAATAGAAATATTTGGTTGCTGTGACACTTTTTAAAAAAATATTTGGTTGCAGTGAAACTTTTAATTAATATATTTAGTTGCTGCGAAACTTTTAATCAATATATTTGGTTGCTGCGAAACTTTAGTAAATATATTTAGTTGCTGTGAAACTTTCAATAAATATATTTAGTTGCTGTGAAACTTTAAATAAATATATTTGGTTGCTGTGAAACTTTTAATAAATATATTTAGTTGCTGTGAAACTTTAAATAAATATATTTAGTTGCTGTGAAACTTTTCATTAATATATTTGGTTGCTGTGAATCTTTTTATTAATATATTTGGTTGCTGTGACACTTTTAATAAATATATTTAGTTGCTGCGAAACTTTAATAAATATATTTGGTTGCTGCGAAACTTTTAATCAATATATTTGGTTGCTGTGAAACTTTTAATACATATATTTAGTTGCTGTTAAACTTTAAATACATATATTTAGTTGCTGTGAAACTTTAAATAAATATATTTGGTTGCTGTGAAACTTTTTATTAATATATTTGGTTGCTGTGAAACATTTAATAAATATATTTAGTTGCTGCGAAACTTTTAATCAATATATTTGGTTGCTGCGAAACTTTAAATAAATATATTTGGTTGCTGTGAAACTTTTAAGTAATATATTTGGTTGCTGTGAAACTTTTTATTAATATAGTTGGTTGCTGTGAAACTTTTAATAAATATATTTAGTTGCTGCGAAACTTTAATAAATATATTTGGTTCCTGTGAAACATATTTATTTGCTGTGAAACTTTAAATAAATATATTTAGTTGCTGCGAAACTTTTAATCAATATATTTGGTTGCTGTGAAACTTTAAATAAATATATTTGGTTGCTGTGAAACTTTAAATAAATATATTTTGGTGCTGTGAAACTTTAAATAAATATATTTGGGTGCTGTGAAACGTTTCATAAATATATTTGGTTGCTGTGACACATTTAATTAATATATTTAGTTGCTGCGAAACTTTAATAAATATATTTAGTTGCTGTGAAAACTTTAATAAATATATTTGGTTGCTCTGAAACTTTTTATTAATATATTTGGTTGCTCTGAAACTTTTAATCAATATATTTGGTTGCTGTGAAACTTTTGATAAATATATTTAGTTGCTGTTAAACTTTAAATAGAAATATTTGGTTGCTGTGACACTTTTTAAAAAAATATTTGGTTGCAGTGAAACTTTTAATTAATATATTTAGTTGCTGCGAAACTTTAAATAAATATATTTGGTTGCTGTGAAACTTTTAATAAATATATTTAGTTGCTGTGAAACTTTAAATAAATATATTTAGTTGCTGTGAAACTTTTCATTAATATATTTTTTTGCTGTGAATCTTTTTATTAATATATTTGGTTGCTGTGACACTTTTAATAAATATATTTAGTTGCTGCGAAACTTTTAATCAATATATTTGGTTGCTGTGAAACTTTTAATCAATATATTTGGTTGCTGCGAAACTTTTCATTAATATATTTTTTTGCTGTGAATCTTTTTATTAATATATTTGGTTGCTGTGACACTTTTAAAAAATATATTTGGTTGCTGCGAAACTTTTAATCAATATATTTGGTTGCTGTGAAACTTTTAATCAATATATTTGGTTGCTGCGAAACTTTAGTAAATATATTTAGTTGCTGTGAAACTTTCAATAAATATATTTAGTTGCTGTGAAACTTTAAATAAATATATTTGGTTGCTGTGAAACTTTTAATAAATATATTTAGTTGCTGTGAAACTTTAAATAAATATATTTAGTTGCTGTGAAACTTTTCATTAATATATTTGGTTGCTGTGAATCTTTTTATTAATATATTTGGTTGCTGTGACACTTTTAATAAATATATTTAGTTGCTGCGAAACTTTAATAAATATATTTGGTTGCTGCGAAACTTTTAATCAATATATTTGGTTGCTGTGAAACTTTTAATACATATATTTAGTTGCTGTTAAACTTTAAATACATATATTTAGTTGCTGTGAAACTTTAAATAAATATATTTGGTTGCTGTGAAACTTTTTATTAATATATTTGGTTGCTGTGAAACATTTAATAAATATATTTAGTTGCTGCGAAACTTTTAATCAATATATTTGGTTGCTGCGAAACTTTAAATAAATATATTTGGTTGCTGTGAAACTTTTAAGTAATATATTTGGTTGCTGTGAAACTTTTTATTAATATAGTTGGTTGCTGTGAAACTTTTAATAAATATATTTAGTTGCTGCGAAACTTTAATAAATATATTTGGTTCCTGTGAAACATATTTATTTGCTGTGAAACTTTAAATAAATATATTTAGTTGCTGCGAAACTTTTAATCAATATATTTGGTTGCTGTGAAACTTTAAATAAATATATTTGGTTGCTGTGAAACTTTAAATAAATATATTTTGGTGCTGTGAAACTTTAAATAAATATATTTGGGTGCTGTGAAACGTTTCATAAATATATTTGGTTGCTGTGACACATTTAATTAATATATTTAGTTGCTGCGAAACTTTAATAAATATATTTAGTTGCTGTGAAAACTTTAATAAATATATTTGGTTGCTCTGAAACTTTTTATTAATATATTTGGTTGCTCTGAAACTTTTAATCAATATATTTGGTTGCTGTGAAACTTTTGATAAATATATTTAGTTGCTGTTAAACTTTAAATAGAAATATTTGGTTGCTGTGACACTTTTTAAAAAAATATTTGGTTGCAGTGAAACTTTTAATTAATATATTTAGTTGCTGCGAAACTTTAAATAAATATATTTGGTTGCTGTGAAACTTTTAATAAATATATTTAGTTGCTGTGAAACTTTAAATAAATATATTTAGTTGCTGTGAAACTTTTCATTAATATATTTTTTTGCTGTGAATCTTTTTATTAATATATTTGGTTGCTGTGACACTTTTAATAAATATATTTAGTTGCTGCGAAACTTTTAATCAATATATTTGGTTGCTGTGAAACTTTTAATCAATATATTTGGTTGCTGCGAAACTTTTCATTAATATATTTTTTTGCTGTGAATCTTTTTATTAATATATTTGGTTGCTGTGACACTTTTAAAAAATATATTTGGTTGCTGCGAAACTTTTAATCAATATATTTGGTTGCTGTGAAACTTTTAATCAATATATTTGGTTGCTGCGAAACTTTAGTAAATATATTTAGTTGCTGTGAAACTTTCAATAAATATATTTAGTTGCTGTGAAACTTTAAATAAATATATTTGGTTGCTGTGAAACTTTTAATAAATATATTTAGTTGCTGTGAAACTTTAAATAAATATATTTAGTTGCTGTGAAACTTTTCATTAATATATTTTTTTGCTGTGAATCTTTTTATTAATATATTTGGTTGCTGAGACACTTTTAATAAATATATTTAGTTGCTGCGAAACTTTAATAAATATATTTGGTTGCTGCGAAACTTTTAATCAATATATTTGGTTGCTGTGAAACTTTTAATACATATATTTAGTTGCTGTTAAACTTTAAATACATATATTTAGTTGCTGTGAAACTTTAAATAAATATATTTGGTTGCTGTGAAACTTTTTATTAATATATTTGGTTGCTGTGAAACATTTAATAAATATATTTAGTTGCTGCGAAACTTTTAATCAATATATTTGGTTGCTGCGAAACTTTAAATAAATATATTTGGTTGCTGTGAAACTTTTAAGTAATATATTTGGTTGCTGTGAAACTTTTTATTAATATAGTTGGTTGCTGTGAAACTTTTAATAAATATATTTAGTTGCTGCGAAACTTTAATAAATATATTTGGTTCCTGTGAAACATATTTATTTGCTGTGAAACTTTAAATAAATATATTTAGTTGCTGCGAAACTTTTAATCAATATATTTGGTTGCTGTGAAACTTTAAATAAATATATTTGGTTGCTGTGAAACTTTAAATAAATATATTTTGGTGCTGTGAAACTTTAAATAAATATATTTGGGTGCTGTGAAACGTTTCATAAATATATTTGGTTGCTGTGACACATTTAATTAATATATTTAGTTGCTGCGAAACTTTAATAAATATATTTAGTTGCTGTGAAAACTTTAATAAATATATTTGGTTGCTCTGAAACTTTTTATTAATATATTTGGTTGCTCTGAAACTTTTAATCAATATATTTGGTTGCTGTGAAACTTTTGATAAATATATTTAGTTGCTGTTAAACTTTAAATAGAAATATTTGGTTGCTGTGACACTTTTTAAAAAAATATTTGGTTGCAGTGAAACTTTTAATTAATATATTTAGTTGCTGCGAAACTTTAAAAAATATATTTGGTTGCTGCGAAACTTTTAATCAATATATTTGGTTGCTGTGAAACTTTTAATCAATATATTTGGTTGCTGCGAAACTTTAGTAAATATATTTAGTTGCTGTGAAACTTTCAATAAATATATTTAGTTGCTGTGAAACTTTAAATAAATATATTTGGTTGCTGTGAAACTTTTAATAAATATATTTAGTTGCTGTGAAACTTTAAATAAATATATTTAGTTGCTGTGAAACTTTTCATTAATATATTTGGTTGCTGTGAATCTTTTTATTAATATATTTGGTTGCTGTGACACTTTTAATAAATATATTTAGTTGCTGCGAAACTTAAATAAATATATTTGGTTGCTGCGAAACTTTTAATCAATATATTTGGTTGCTGTGAAACTTTTAATACATATATTTAGTTGCTGTTAAACTTTAAATACATATATTTAGTTGCTGTGAAACTTTAAATAAATATATTTGGTTGCTGTGAAACTTTTTATTAATATATTTGGTTGCTGTGAAACATTTAATAAATATATTTAGTTGCTGCGAAACTTTTAATCAATATATTTGGTTGCTGCGAAACTTTAAATAAATATATTTGGTTGCTGTGAAACTTTTAAGTAATATATTTGGTTGCTGTGAAACTTTTTATTAATATAGTTGGTTGCTGTGAAACTTTTAATAAATATATTTAGTTGCTGCGAAACTTTAATAAATATATTTGGTTCCTGTGAAACATATTTATTTGCTGTGAAACTTTAAATAAATATATTTAGTTGCTGCGAAACTTTTAATCAATATATTTGGTTGCTGTGAAACTTTAAATAAATATATTTGGTTGCTGTGAAACTTTAAATAAATATATTTTGGTGCTGTGAAACTTTAAATAAATATATTTGGGTGCTGTGAAACGTTTCATAAATATATTTGGTTGCTGTGACACATTTAATTAATATATTTAGTTGCTGCGAAACTTAAATAAATATATTTAGTTGCTGCGAAACTTTAATAAATATATTTGGGTTCTGTGAAACATTTAATCAATATATTTAGTTGCTGCGAAACTTTAATAAATATATTTGGGTTCTGTGAAACATTTAATCAATATATTTAGTTGCTGCGAAACTTTAATAAATATATTTGGGTTCTGTGAAACATTTAATCAATATATTTAGTTGCTGCAAAACTTTAATAAATATATTTGGTTGCGGCGACACTTTTAATAAATATATTTAGTTGCTGTGAACTGTAATAAATATATTTGGTTGCTGTGAAACCTTTAATTAATGTATTTGGTTGCTGTGGTCAGAATTTTGACCTCGAAAAGTATGAGCTCAGAGTTTTGAACTCGAATAGGATGAGCTCAGAATTTTGACCTGGAAAAGTATGAGCTCAGAGTTTTGAACTGAAAAAGTATGAGCTCAGAGTTTTGACCTCGAAAAGTATAAGCTCAAAGTTTTGAACTGAAAAAGTATGAGCTCAGAGTTTTGAACTGAAAAAGCGTGAGCTCAGAGTTTTGACCTCGAAAAGTATGAGCTCAGAGTTTTGAACTGAAAAAGTATGAGCTCAGAGTTTTGAACTGACAAAGTATTAGCTCAGAGTTTTTACCTCGAAAAGTCTGAGCTCCGAATTCATAACTTAACACTCGTAGCTCAGAAATTTTTAACTCCAAATATACGGCTAAGAAATCCTTAACTTCAAAGTCAAGGCTAAGAAATCCTTAGCCTCAAACTCTAAGCTAAGAGATCCTTAACTCCAAACTCGTAGCTAAGAAATCCTTTACTTCAAACTCGAAGCTAAGAAATCCTTAACTTCAAACTCGAAGCTAAGAAATCCTTAACTCCAGACTCGAAGCTAAGAAATCCTTAACTTCAAACTCGAAGCTAAGAAATCCTTAACTCCAGACTCGAAACTAAGAAATCCTTAACTTCAAACTCGAAGCTAAGAAATCCTTAACTTCAAACTCAAGGCTAAGAAATGCTTAGCCTCAAACTTGTAGTTAATTTTTTTTAACTTAATTAATACATAATTAATTAACACATACAGCAGGGCCTTCCCCAGCAAAAATATTATGTGGGATCTTATAGGAAATGTGGAACCCATAAGATTCTACAAGAACCTATATGACTATTGAAACAACTTAGCTATAGGCATATGTGATTAAAATATCCTATCGTATCTTGTAGGATTTTATATGCCAATTGAAACAACTTAGCTATATGCAAATATCAATAAAATATCTTATCGTCTCTTATCGGAACTTATACGTCTTGTGTCATATAGGCGATTTTGAGTCTTCGTTCTTACTCATATGAAGCTCACGTTACCCCTGTGCTTAGTCCGCGAGTGAGCAGTGAGCATCGCAAGCAAAAGTAAACGGTCACAATTGGGGATCTTGTTTATATTATATTAAGATTCTCTGAGTTGATTTTTGAAGTGTCAATCAAATAAATTTTCGATCTTCAAAGGGACAAGTTTCGTGATGGACCTCTTCTAAAACATGGTAAGACCATAGAATACACCAATAGATACGCTATGCTCAATGCACTACATGCAATTTTTTTGTGTCCATATAAAATATCCTACGGACATTGTTTCCTGAACTACTACAGTTATGTTATGAAAATCACATAAAAATATTTTTTGGACAGAAGAGCAATTTTTTTTGAAACTACACCAAAATCAAAGTAGTCAGGGATATATGGTCCGTGGATCATTTTATATGGATTCAAAATAAAGTCGGCATGTCCAATCTAGTTAAGTTTATATCTATGGGTAAGACTAAGGTTTTATAATATAAAACAACATTTTGTTGACTTTGCTACTAAGTTTATTATCTGCTAAATTCTGCATCTCCAGTAGCGGAAACATGTGTTCTGCTACTGGAGATGCTAGACCTGCATTAGATTCTGTTCGAAGGAAGGTCATTGAAGGTTGGAGAAGAAAATTTATAAATTAAGACGGCATGTTGAAGCCTTTAGCTATTAACTGCATAATTTTAACATTGTTTTGACAGGTTACATCATATCTACATGCGGTATGCAGGAAGTTTGGAAATGCAAAACAACATTCGCCCGATTCCCAGTGGCACAAAATCAACACATGCAAACTCGAACTGTCGTTTAAACATTCTATTCTTTCTAATAAAAAAATAATTGTATTGAATTTAAAATCTGTTTGTAAAGTTTACTGTATTGTCATCGACATTTAAATCATACTACAATGCTTAATTAATTAAGCAGGCCAAATAGTTCATATATGCATGAAATACAAGTTCCGATAAGAAACGAATAATGTTTTACCGATAAAATTCTTATAAGATTTGATAGGAACTTATCATCCACTTGTCTTATGGGTTCTTGTAAGATCTTATTGGGAATCTCCCATGGATTAATGAACCTTATATACAAGATAGATTGATACGTGTAAAAAAGATCAGACAAGAGATAAAATTTATAACCACTAGCAAGAAGGTTGGTACAGATTGAGCCAATCATACTAAGGTTGGTTCAACAATTTATCCATATTACTGCAAGCACCAGCTGATTGCAACTAAATTGCACGCATTGCATTCCAGAGCAGAATTTTTTGTCAACATTGTTTTTTTCAAAAATACCGCTCTGGATTATGAAGCTGTGTGGTTAGTGTCAACTCCAATCCGCACTCATCATTTCATTTTGGGTGGAATGATTGTGTCTGATCTTTTTTACACGTATCAATCTATCTTGATATGTAAGGGCAAAAATATTCATTAATCCATGGGAATCTCCTATAAGACATGTGTGTAGGAAATGTTGCGCGTTCCTTACACGCTTGGCATATATGACACTCCCCATAAGAATCCATAAGATTTTTTTGGTGGGGTTAGACTACATATATTAAGTGGACGCGTCTTGCACACATACAGATGACAGATACAAAAACTTCTACTTTATTGCACGTGATACGAGTCAAGTTCATTGAAGGGTCACAAAATGATTGACCATCACCAACAATTTTTATTCATTTTCTAACATTTTAATTATACTATTTTCCAACATTTTTTCAGAATTTTTCTTAAGATTTTGTAAACTGAAGTATGACTACCAGATATGATGCAAGTTGGCTGGAAAACTGAAAAGTTTATAACCAATGACTTCAATGTATTTTACACCCAGAACATCCATTTAATTGAAACTGATATTACATTCCTTACCGACAACAGGAGACTTTTATTCAATGTCAGCATATTTCCTGCCCGGATTTTGATTGGATCCTTGCAAATCATATCACAGATAAGTTTCATCTGAAAGATAAAGATTTAAGATTTTCAAACATGTATTCTCAAACCTTGGCCCAAATTAATTACTAACATACTGATTCTTACTTCCAGTCGTGTTTCACAGTCATCATCTGAAGTGTCCATTTTAATAAGTTCTTCGGCGATTGCTTCTTCCTTTAAAAATTTACCATGTCATTCTCATCACATGCATATTTTTTGCTATAAGATCAAAAATGCTTATATTTTCTTAATTTATCCTTACCGTTGTCGTAATGGATTCAGCTAAGTGTATTTTCCAATAAAGCGAAAAAACGAAAAATGACGTGAATATGAAAGCATACGGCAAAAAGTTGGAACCCGCCGACATCAACACATTATTCATAAAAAGAAACATAATCATTGACACGTTCAGTAAAACGAACAAAAACACCTCCAATATTGAATAAAGGTTTTGAACCCCCGTATAATTTTCCACTCTTGAACTTTGTAATCGAAGAAAAGAAAGTAATTCCATCCAAGTATGAACATGTCCTTGGGAAATGGTTGTCTTGCAAGCCCGGTATTGAGCTATCATTCCATTTAAGAGCTTAAACCCATAAAAACCATTAACTATTCAGTAAATAAATTTTCAGTTGGTTTTTATCATCTCAGAAGGATTTTTCCCCTATTAAACTTACTTGCTGATATCCCATCTGCAAAGTTTGCAGCATGAGGAAATCTTTCAAATAGCAAACTGAGCGAATGCCAATTATATAAATTGTCATCCACTTGCCAAAAATGAAGTTTATAAATAAAGGAATGTTTTCCGCCATTGCATTGGATGATTTCAAATTAATGCTAAAGACAACAACTGGAGTGAACCAAATGATACAGAAAATATTCCTTTTTCGTGCTAAACCAAACTTAATGTTATAATACGGTGTGAATACATCTTCAAAATTTGCGATGAAAATTTTCCACCCATTTAAAAAGTCACAGAAGTATTGGATACCAATCAAGTGAAATATTGTTATAATCCATGAGCCCACAGGTAAAAATGCGTTTATAATGCTGCTCACTATTCCAATCAGTGCATAACCTTCGATGAGATCTTCACTAATCCAGTTACTTGAGTTATCCACAGTTACATGTCTGAATCTGTTTAAAAAAGTAAGATACCGGTATGAAATATTATATTTTTAATATAATAATTTATAGCTTAAGTCATTGAGTGCGCACAGTCTGACAGGATAACTTATGTTCAGGAATCCGTTGAGGATCCAAAGAAGTAATAAGAATCCGTAGAAAACAGCAAAGAAAATTGTTACTGCGAACGGGACTGAAAGCCACTTGAATTTGTAGGTTATTTCGTGACCCCTTCGTACAATTGATATGGGACAACAGGACAACCATCTCACAAGGTTAATTAAAGGATAAAAAACTTTTGCTATTTGGTAATCTTTGGCATGTGCAACTTTTGTAAAATCAGAGGACACTTGGAATGGAAATATGGTATTGGATTTAGTTTGCTTAATAATATATTCGAAATCTCTTTGAAATAGTGATTCCAGTGGCGTCATGTTGCTTGCCTGTAGCATTATGTGTTGGACTGCTGCATAAATTGTACAATAAAAAACGAAACTTTGTCTAATAAAATATCTGAAAATAAATTCGTTTCGTTAATGGATTATTTTTGATAAAAAATGTCAGCACCAAAATTCATAGCAAATAGCATTCAGGGGAGATAAATGGAATTGGTGATTTTAATCTTGCAACCTGAATTATTTTACCATTCTGTAGCAAGTAGTGTAGCATTGAATAAATATTGGGTGTGGTAAATGGCGAACCGAAGTAATTAGAATGTAAAATCACTGAAGCGATTCCCTCCCTTCACACCCAGCATTAGTAAATGCAAAACTAATAGCTTCAAAGCTACACGACTAATTAGCGTAAATGTATGTGTAAATGGGACGCGGATATGCTTGTACAATTTACGTGTGTCATGTCACATGCCGCATATGTGTGTAGACCTTCGCAACAGTTCCAACTATTTACCTACTTTTACATTCTTACACGTTTCTCTAAAAGTCAGTTCCTAATTTGTATTGTTTGCTGCCAAAAATTACGTTAGATGTACAAAAAAACTGTTTGTTTTTGTAAATGCAAACCTTTTACGTCATTTGTCACCCCATTCGCTCATTATAAATTGAGCTACGTTTTGCGTGTATTATTCCTTGTTGGTATTGGTACATAAAACGGCTTAGAAAACAAAAGTAAATCCAAATTTGTTGCGTATCAATCAATTTTTAATGAAATAAAAGTATCGAATAAGCTTGGAAATTTTTGTTGTGTGTTATTTTCATAGCGTTTAGTCCCGGTGGCTTTTATGCTCATTGAAACACACCGATAAATACGCACTAACCCACGTTTAACCTAGATTGGTAAGCGGATTTTAAAGTTTAAAATTTCAAGCTGGATTACGGAAATAATTGGACAGTATCAAGACTTTTTATGCAACAACGGGATTAATGGCAAAATTGTCGACAAACAAAACAAACAATGGCGAGTTGCATAACCTCAGAAAAATGCCACAAAAGCTGGATGTTGCCTACAAATAATTTTCTCAAGTTAAAAATAACTGGTCAATTTACTGATTAAGAAGTAGACATTCATAATCAGTCCTTCATTCCATACGCACAGACGCTAATCCAAACATTAACAGTTATTCGTTTTATGAAGACATGAATTTTACCAAAATACTTGTTTTGACATTTTCTTTTTATTTATAAAGTCCACCTCGGCAATATTAATACATAGATTTGTTTATAAAAATTCTTTGTATTTATACATGCCACTAAGCATAATTAAATGTCCCATTTATTACAAAATTTCCCCTGACTCTAAATAATTATGTAGTAACTTTTCGTATACATAAATATATGCAAACGTACCGCACGACAAACATTTTTTGCCTAACGTACCTACTGCAATCGTATAGTTTAACATTTGCTACATAGTTTTGTGACTCAGCCCTTTGAAAATGTAGAGGAATGCATTACCATACATTTATATGCAATTTAGCATGTTTTCGAATAATTACCAAGCCATGAGGCATTCGAGGAGTGAACTTACTTGCCCATGACTGATAAATCTAGCCAAATGGACAGTTGTCTCACCTTTATTTACGCCTGGATAATTGCCAATAACCAATTTGACAATTTACAAATCATACCCTTTACGCTTGCTTACCTGCTTGTAATTAGCTTCTCAACATGATTTTTTCTGATGACCTAATGACCTCATCAATGTTATTTAAATCGTATAAATTCAACGAATAAGAATGAATAGTGAAATTTGAGGAAATGACACTTGAATAAGAGGTACATACATCAAACGTTATCAAAAAGATTAAAAATGTTTGAAGGGAAATAACAACCATTTCATAAATCATCTCAAATGTGTATAGCAATTAAGTTGCCATTACAAAGATGTTTATCAGTTTATCAACAAGATCGACAGCCACAGTAACGGCCACCACAAACATCACAATGCGCAATTTTATCAATCTTTGCTATCTTCGTCTTGTGTCATTTGAAAGATACATAAATACATAAGTCATTTCATTAATATGACATAGCACGTGTGACGTGACGTGTGCTGAAGAATCTTGAAGAAGAAAAAAACGTTGAAATTTAAGTATTTAAACAAAAAGTAGTTTTCTCTCCTTTCTTCTCCACTCTTAAGATAATAATAAACAGGCATAACAAATAATATTAATGAGCATAGTGCTCTATAAAGATTAGAGTGGAATCATCTGCCCTCAATCCCGAAGAAGATGAGAGTGGTAGTAGTAGCAGCAGCTCTTATATGCATCTACTTATACTTATGTATGCACTTGTTAAAAATCAGACGTAGCGAATGTCCATAGCATTTTTGCTCAACCAGGTGAAACATTCACGTCCGTCCGTTTGTCTGTCACTTCTTCTTGGTGTCAATGCTAAACAATGTGACATAGTTGACAGACTTTACTTTTCAAGAGGATGAAATCAACTCAACTTAACTCAAGTCGGTTTAAGCTGTAGGTAGAACGTGATTTTTAATGACTTTTGATTGGTGACCTGTAACAAATTAAGTGTAACATTTTTTCCTTGATAAGAAGTGAGCAAATTCCTTCAATTCAAAGTAAGCAAATAAGTCTCGAGTTGATGCGATGCGATGTCGCCAGCGTTTGTCAGCAGCAACCCCTTTTCAACAAAGGAAGATGAGCTAATCAGTACTACTCAAAAAGGGATGACGATACTGATGATGCTGATGATGTGGATGGATGGTACAAGGTACGTACGTACTTGATACAAATCATCATCATCATCATCATGTTGCAAAAATCCCTTGAATAAAAACGTTAAAGGCTCAGAGCATTTTTATATAAAAAGGAAGAGGAGAAAACTGTAGCAAAATGAAAAAGCCACAAGAAATAGAATCTGTATCGCACACTTAACTCATCATCATCCCTTCTTACTTACTTTTTTTTGGTATTTCTACTCTACTTAAGCAACCAGGGGCATAATTCCCATTTGTGGTTTGGTTTGGTTTTAGTGAGCGGTCACAATTTTTTTATAAATTTCGTGTTGTAACATATACCTATATATGCTTACACTTTTGTCTGCGGTCCATTCGATCTAGTTGGCTTTGGCTTTGTTTTCAATGACCAAATCAGTGGTGTGTAAAGCTATTTAAATTTGTTTATATTCCTAAAAGTATTTAGAATTGCACATGGATTTGGTGGTCAGACGACACAAAATAGAGCTAGAATATATGTATGTATGTAAAATGCTCCCTTTGTCCTTTTTATGATGGGAGTCGATAGTCGATGCGATGCAGTGATAAAAAAAAACCATCAGATCAGGAAACCCACGTGAATGCCTTTCATTAAAGGAATGCGCAAATGTACCAAAAGTACCAACCAGTGACATGCTGAACTATGTACATACATAAATACACCGCGTAGCCAATTTGTGCATTGTCTGACATGGCATCTTGCCCTGCAGTAGATTTGTTTTGTTATATATGCATCTCCCTGCTCATATTTGTATCCCAATTCAATTGAATTGTACAAAGAATGCATTTTGTAATCCTGTTTAAAAAAGCCATAAAATGCTCAATTTCTTCCACAGTAGAAACGAAACAAATGAGCATAATGCTAATAAAAACTGTGCCGTCAAATGAAATAACTGTCAGAAAATCGGCATTTCAAAAAAAAAGTTTGGTTGAATTTGACAATGACTCCATTAAAATGTAAATACTATGGATTTCCTCAATTTACACGCACGTTAGCTCAGGTCATCAGATACAAACACAAACGACAAACGTGTATAGATGAAAGGGAAACCTCATCTTGTGTAAGGAGGAGGAGGAGAAGGAAAAATGTATTTGAAAGGCTAACATGGAATTTGTTTGTTCCTAAACTCTTGCATAAGAAAAGAGGTCAGCCTGGTAAAAAGTATTTTTTTTGCAACTGTATCCAAAAATCCATACAATCCAATACGGTATGGTGACTTTTCTTAGAGAAAAAAAATGTTGTGGTATGCGAAAAGAATTTGCACATGATTAAGCAAAGTTTATGCAAATTTTATAAAAGTATTTACCGAGCAATAAAAACAAGAAGATATGCAATGCATATTATTAACGTAGTGAAATGTTTATGTCATCATAAAAAATGGAAACACATGGCCAAGAGCTCAGTTATTGAAATTTTTCCTCTCCTCTGATTGTAAAACAATATTCTACTGATATTTTGAATTTGAATACTTCCGTCAGTTCATAAAGGAAATCTCGCAAATGAATCAGTTGATGTTTTTTGTGATAAATTTTGGTGTTTCAATTTCTTGGTAAAAATTCAGAAGTCGAGAAAAACTGCTGCGACTGCACAACAACTTACTTACTTACTTACAAACGCAACATGTGCTGATTTTAATCTTAATTGGATAATTTTTCCGCATCCATATATAATCCGTTAATCCTATTAAAGCGGTGACTTAATAGATTCATAATTTGAAGGGAATTATTACGAGTTTCGCAACCTATAACTCGCATCTGCTAGCTGGTCGTGTCAATTAATCATATGCAGCTGTACGATTAAGCTGTGGGGATAATAATGATGATGTATAAATTACTTATATGGATGTTGGTGTATGCAACGAACCATCAACCATTATTCCAAACTGATTGCAGTCACTTTTTTGAAACCCAAAAAATATTTATCGTTTTTATACCAAATTTGCACTACAATCATCTATTCCTTTGTTGTTCATGTTTTTATTTTTGAAAATTCTAAAAGCATCAACTTATATGTATCCTTTCTTTCAAGCGATCTGGAATAAAATCATTCGATTGATTATTCGACTTGGTCTTGGGCTCAATAATTTATCTCATCATTATCATTACACTCGTCTGGACAAAGAGGAATAAAAACAAGTAGGAAATCAGTGGCTACTACTGTTGTCATGTTTTGTAGATAATCAAATCACCGCCCACGCATCTTTCGTTCCATATTTGGGTATGCCAGTGCAGTGGAGGTAAGTTGGTCAAATAAAACCACACGTACCTATTATTAACATTCATTAGTTCATCTACTGCGTTACTGCTTCTACCTACGTCTAATATATTATCATCCATCTCCATTATTACCAAATTAATCATTGCATTAAATACAAAAGAGGAATTTGGCTTTCATCTCCCTTGTTCACCACCATTGTCATATATTTGCTATTTTAAGCTTCATCATTGTCATCATCATTTTTTTCCATCCATCTTTCTTTTCTTTTCCTACACTTTGAATTCAAAGTAGGTAGCCGTGTGTCCTCCTCATAACATAACACTAGCCTATTCTATCATTTTACAGAAGAATCTAACGTTACGTTACTCACTAGCACGGATGTAAGGAAATTCTAATTGCAGTAGTAACAATACAATCACAAGGGAAAAGGCCATTTCGCCTCCTCTTTGTCAACATTTTAAGCACATGTGTGTATGTGTGCTGTGTGTGCATGGTCGTGGTTTAATTGACAGTAGGTTTATAAATCAGCGTGTCACCTGTTTCACCTGGGTGATTCAATCAATTTCTTATTCCCTAAGTAGTCATCCAACCACTCAACAAGTGTTGACAACATGATGCAGACAAAAAAAAAGTTGTTAACTGTTTTCACATTTGACTACTTTGTACTGTATAGTCTGTGCATTGCATATTGCATTGCTGAAGCACGTGTGGGAGGTTCTGTTCGTTCAGCTTCTTACATTTTTTATTGACATTGGCAAACAATTTCTTTTTTTCTTCCTCTTGCTTATTCTATGGTCTTGTAACTGGCTTGTACTAAAATTGGACAAAAAACGTCATCGGCTTCAGCAACTCTGACAAAAAAAATCTATCAATAAGTACAATGCGTAATTTGGACATGCGTGCTAATGAAAGCTAAAATCGGCTTGAAATTCAAAATTCCCCTTTCATTTAGATTAACTATGTAAGAGGAGACAATCAATGTGCATGACTTGGTTTTGCTTGAACACGATGATTTAACATTCAATAAAGCTTTTGCAATGAGATTTCGAGCTGAATCGTTAGCATAATGTGTGTACAATGAAAAAAATAAATTATTGAAAAAACTATACTGAACGAATCAAAAGAAGTCGATATTTTAGTATATTTCGTTGTTACACCCATTCATTTTAATTCGAATGCGACAAGATTAGGGGAAAAGTAGGTTTGGCTAAAGCATAGGATTAATGTTGTTTCAATGTTGTTTCGCTGAAGCTGGTTGTTGGATCTTTAGAAAATTGCAATTTATTTCCTACATTTTAATGATTCTCAACAGACAAGATGGAGATATCTATAACGAATAAATGCTCTTTTCATTTAAAAAAATTATTTCACGACGGCTAATCTTAAAAATCTGTAAGTGATTCTGGGAGTGTTTTGTTGACATGTATTAAAAGCAGAATAAATGAAGCTAACCTATGTAAACGGCTAAACATAGCAAGACAAGTCATTGGTTTTATCAGCTGTATATCAACTTTACGACTAAATACTCATAACCACATTCATTTGTCGAGTATTAGAGTACCTCAGTAGCAATGGTTAGTTACCTTTTGTTTTTTGTACCTGTCATTCCGTTAACATGTTAACAATCCGAAGCGCTTTGTGGAGTTATATCGCCAATATTTATGGTCATGAACAATTTAGCATTTAGCGCTGCCGATGCCGATTACTCAGATATCTCTGAGAATAGGATAGGAAACCATGTTTTGCAGATTGGTAAGTAATTGAACGATTCAATTTCCATCATCTCATCTAGCTCCTTTTCCTTTTTGTCAAATGTCCTCAAGTCTTCAATGCAAAAGCTCATTTTCTTTAAAGGCAACTTGAAAAAAAATCCAAGTAAGTGAAATCAATAACTAATTGAAGTATTCGATTATATCTAAATACAAAAGCCCGAAGGGGCTGGTCAAATACCAAAGAAATGACAAAAGATACAGCTAATGGTTTTGGCACAATCAACAATGCTGGGAGTCAATGAAAGGAAATTATGGTCCTTTTATTGGATTCATTTTCATAATAGGACTATTTTTTTATTACAAATTTTCAAGCAAGAATGGAGAGAATGATGATGATAAATGAGAGTGAATTATTTATCCCAGTAAATTACAAGAGCTGCTGCGTTATTGACTTGACTTTGACTGCCGCGTGTCGGCTTCTGCTTGATTCTTGCCACCACCAGACCAGAGATACACAACACAACACAAATGTAGGCAAAATATAAATCATCATGTGATAATAATATTTGATAGCTATAGCCTTTTTTACTACACTATACTATCTCACAATGGTTGAACAATCTAATATCACGGTTTCGATTTCTGGGTTAACTGACTGACAAGCGCATAAATGTATTGGCACAAGGAGATTGAGTATTAGGCCAATCGAACCATTTAGTAAAATAGCATAGCATAGCAAAATAATAGCAATAAAAAAAACTAATTTTTGCTCTAGTCAAAAATTGTAACGTAACAAATCGTTATGCCGTAAATTATGTGGCAGTGAACTTGATTTAATTACAAGAGACATGCAATTTCTCAACTATCAATAATATAATATCATGCGCAGACCTGTTTCATTCAAGAGTAATATTATTGTTCTAGATAACATGTGTTTATTTTTGTAAGCAGTTTTACAGTTTTTTTTGCTATGCATTGTTATTATTGCATATTTGATTATTATTGCATCCACATAATTTTGCATCATATACCTACGCTATAAGTACTCTCGATCTTCTAGCAAAAAACGGTACAGTCTAGTCTCCTTAAAATAGTTTAGTTGATTCCTAACGAGCAGCTCTCATCTCATTCTCGTTCTCTTATTTTATGTTATGTAATAATATGCAGTTACGTTAAGTATATCATAATATATCCACAGTTTACTATCATTATTACCTGATTTCTCGACTTCATTCCTAAAATATGTTTGTTTTTTCTATCTCTCCACTCCACACACACACGTCATAATCTTGATGTAATACAATAATATTTGTCTAGCAGCAGCATCATAAACATAATATTATAGTCAAATTATCGAGTGTGTGCTGCAAATGATTTTTTGAACGACTAACAAACATTATCTTAAGTGACTGAGATTTAACCAATTTGCTTTATTCCATTTTTTCCATTCTAACTGCTGACTTTGCCTTTGCTTTTGCTCTGTTGTATGCATCTATCATCGTATATTCGTATCAGACACCATTATAGCTCACATCACAATCAGTTGAGTATGAGTGTAGTGCTTATTTTTATTACACCTGTTTTTATGAGATTTGTATATACATATACTTATAATCTATAAGTAACCACGTCATGTCAGATTCAGTTTCATTCAGTTTGAGAGTCTTACGTCTGAATGAATGCACTTTAGTGATAGTGATCTGGATTCACAATGGATGCATTGTTTATACAAATTTTTGCTATTGTGGTAATGGTGTGGACAGAGTGTAAACCATTTGCTCTAATGCAATACAGACGGTAGTGGTTTGGTTTGGTTTGGTAGTATAAAATATAACATAACACATAACCAAACAAATTCCTTATTATGTTGGTTTGGTCTGAAGGTTTTCATTTCATCATCATTATCATCGCTATAATGGTAATAACATGGAAGGAAAAAGTGTGTTAAGGTGAATTTTGGATTTTTACGCATATTATATAACATCTCGTAAATGAGCTAAAAAAAGTTTGCTTGCACAAAACCAAATAAATACCTTTTCACCAGCAGCAGCAGCAGTAGGCAGTAGTAGTCAAGAGTTAGTTGTTCATCATCATCATCAGTGATTGATATTATTATTAATGTTTTTGCTTGCAGGCTCTCTAAGGTTAGGGCATGACCACACCAAATCACATCTGTTCGAATAATCATAAAAAGGCTGAGATCTATCTGAAATGATTATGATGATGATGAAAGTAATACCTAATAGCCCCAAGAACTATAGTAAATGGATGACATTTCTCATGAAATATATGAATGAGTGCATTCTCTACACTCCACTAATGTGCGTGTAATGTCACTTTTTTGTAGGTTGCATAACGCATCTGTTGATTTTTTTAAGAAGTAATAGTAATAATCTCATATTTCTTTCAATGTGAATGATTATTTGTTGGAACTGATGCGATATCTTATTACGATATGATGTGCTTTTTCAATGATGATCAAGAATCAAGATTATTAGTGAAATAGAAGAGGAAGGTGCGGAGTCATCGACAAATTGCTTTTTTTGAGCATCTGCATTCCTTCATCCCTTCATTATTTGTCACTCATTATTATTACGAGCTTGCTCCCATGTGCAGCCTGATTTTAAGGTTATAAAATCACAACCAAATTCATTTTACCATTACATTATCCATGTAAATTATAGTTTTGTAGTGCAACCATCCAAACTCCTTCAATGCCTTCAAAATCTGGTAACCAATAATCATTTGTGGATTTTTTTCCAACTAATGAAATCACGAATCTATAATTATGATCCAGATAATTACCATTTACAATTTGCTAATGTTCCAATCAGAAATGTACACAAAGGGTAGAAAAAAGTATGTATCATGTTTCTGGCACAAACAATCACGAATAAATATATTCTATCATGTCATTAGTTTATGAATGAACTATCAAAAAATCATAAAGCTCAAACTTTAACTATGAATTGGAGGAAATTTTGTTTATGTAATCTCAAGTGCACAGTTATGCATTTAAATGTTCAATTTTTTTGTAAACAAGCACAAGCGCAAACAACATAAGCACAGGGTATAATACAAAGGAAAAAGAGGTGGTACTACTGTTCTTCAGCGATGACATGACTGACCAAGTGACGGATTGGGTTGGTTGGGGTTGAGTTGACTTCTACAGAATAGAATGCACATACATTTTTATGTAGTATGTTGTGAATGATTAGTGTGTGGTGACTATAGTGCTTGCAAACACAAACGGCAGCTTTATAGTAAAATGAATAATGACGTTTTTTTATTCCTGTGTTAACATCCACAATAATGGTAATTAAATAACGTTAAAATGCATGAATGTTCCAAATAATTACGGCCTTTAAAAGGCAGTTTATAATATAATAAATTTATACATTGTGTTGGTTTTGTATAGTCTCACTCAAAAATTGGTTGGTTATGATTTTGATGTTGATGCGATGGGATATGAAGGTAAACACAAATCAGCAAACCATACCAAATCGTCATCGTCAAGTGTTTTTGGTTTAAACTTTAATCATCATCATCCTGTTTTGTTTTGTTCTTAATCAGGTTAATAAAGGTTAGTCCTGATTGATATAGCCAAAGTCATCAGTAGTATAGAATGGCAGTGGCAGTAGTGGTGTGGTTAGACTAGCGCAGCCAGACAACAAAATTATTTATTGTTGATGATGATGTTGACTTTCTTAATATAGACAAGACAAGCTTGGCATTTACTTACCGTTAGAAAATCTGCAACTTAACATTGGCAATTTATTTTCGCACATCAGTGGCTATCGATGATTCTCATCTGATAAATATTGTTGTTGCTACTACTACTGCCAAACTACCATCATCATTCTTTTTTGCAATTGCTGTAGACTCTAGACCGATACAATTACAGACAAATCGTAGGATGATGTGATGGTTCTAACACCAAAAAATTTTCGCTGATAATTTTTTTTCTCTCATTTTCCCAAATCCTTTTTATCATCTTGTTTACCGTACACTAAATTGTGTTTAGACTGTTTAGAAAAGAATAATTGAGTTAAGTGAAACTCACTTTAAGGAAAAACTAGCGCAGTCGATCAAGAATGCTTTGGCAATTGAGAGGGAGAGAGAGAGAGACTTCGTGAGAAACTAATTTTGGGACCATTACAGTGAACCAACTGATCATTAATTTTTATAGGTTTATGTGTGTTGGAATGTATGTACGTTCAAGAGGCAAGGTAGATAGATAGATTTGTGGGCTTGACTTGTTACATTATATCGGGATGTACATACATACCTGTCACGTTCCCATATTCAATCATAATATAACTTAACACAGCAGCAGCGATGTGGATGTTGATGTTGATAATGATGATGGTGATAATGATAGGACAAATCTGGTATCTTTACTCTCCGAGGAGTACTTAGTAATTATTATTGCTTTCTTTAAAGACCTTCACACGATTTGTTTACCTACGTATATCGACCTAATAATTTTTGTGGACACTGAACAATCCAAATTTGATTGAATCCAAATCCAATCTGTCACATTTAATTCAAGGATCAATATCATATCGTCAAGTGTGTTACGTTACGTACTTTCTTTGTTGGAAGGAAGAAAGAAATACTACGAAATCCCATTTTGAAACACTCTGTCTGGCAGCTGCTGCTCCTGTTGAAATAATAATTGTTGTAAATAAAATTAGCTTCTCTTTTGTAACATGCTCATCGTATTACAAACTTCCATTTAAAAACAAATGAAGGAAGGATTTTCTTCGGCTGTAATAACTAAGACCTCACGCATGACTAACTTATGAATATGGTTGTGAACCAGACGACAATATATCTACGTGTTAAACTATTTAATAATTTTCCTTAAAATATATTTTCGACCCTCAACTCGACAAGTAGATTGCATATTGCTACTATTGTATCACAGCAATAGTCCCAAAGGTTGAAGGTTTACCCCAATTTGTAATCTGAGACGGGGAGCCAAGCATCTTAATTTTTGTGTAGATGAGTAGGATGTATGAAGAAGCTTCTGATTTAAATTACATTTTGTCATATTAGGTAAACCAACCCAATAAGAATGCAACGCACATAGAGAACAAGAATACGAAAAAGGGTTGTCGTAAATAGCATCCTGTTTGTTATTCAGGTGACATTCATCATCAAGCACACAAGTTCTTACCCAAAACATAGGAGGATGCAAAGCAAAAGTTACGGTTCATCTATCTAGTCGTCCTTCCTAGCTTCAATGAATTGTATTTTGTGATTGTGAGGATTTCTATAATAAAGGTGAACCGAGCCGACATCGACATCGACACCATAAAAGAATAAGGTTCTACCTAAGTACACCGAAGAAAATGATGATATTATGATAACATTTTTCATAGTTAATGAACTCTGAAAAGTGTACCAAGTATATAATATTGGATTATTGTATCCTGTACCATTATTATGCAACTATCCCCATTCAATTCAATCGTCAACTTTTTCAAGTTGCTTTTAGCTAGTTACCATTTATGATTGAAACAAGAACCATTTTGATCGCGCCCGGATATCATCATCATCTTTTTTTGTAAATGATCTTGTTCCATAACCATAACTGACCTACTTACTCAAATGCAAAGATGAAATAATCTTGAATATTAACCATTAATCTTTAAAAATACAGACACAGACATATATAATCACTTCCCTTATCTGATGATGCTGTTGATCGATTAATTTTACATATATGTAAAAAACAGTAATTACAAATTTCTGTCTATAAAATTTTGTGTAAAATGTTGTTCTCGTGTGTAGATCTAACAGTTTTTTTCTGATGGGACGATCATGATGGTGCAAGAACACAACTGTTGACAGCGAATATCAAGTCAATTTGATTTGTTTACCTGCTTGATTGTACCTATTTACAACTCAATTAATGTGACATGATCACATTTCGTGATAACAATCAAACCACTTCAACCTGTATAAGAATATATCGATATATCGATATAAAAAGAAGTTTTAATTTGCGAATGGGGAAAAAGTAAAAATATTTTCCTAGGAAAGAGTAGTTCAACAAATTTTCTTATTTCAGAAAATCTTAACTTGATTCACACCACACCACACCACCCTGTTATTGTATAACAAGCAGAGGTACTTATGTGAACACGCCAAAAAATAATCATTAAACAATCTTTTTCTCTCTCTCTCACCCTCACCCAGCGTACAGCACCCAGCAAGAACAACGCACCATAATTAAGCATCGATTTGTCGTAACGTAAATAATCACCTTCAATCCCCATATCCAGGGCAATTTAGAATGCCGAGCCGAGACTTGAGGAGACGCATCATAAACTACATCTGATTACACACCCCTTTCAAAATGATATAGTCATGCCATGATTTGCGTACAATACCAAATCATCATCTCATCTCATTTTCTTCCAATGACTTTTACTGCACAACAACAAGTCTGTTTTTTTTTCTGAACACAATAAACTTTTGCCAAATTTTAATAGGCAATAACAAAGGTGATAATAAGAAAATCATCAGATAGAAAATAATATTCTTACTCATTTTTTAATTTCGGCTAGTCCGGCTGAATTATAAAAAAAAGCCGATAAGGTTGCGCTGTTGCTGCTGCTGATCATGATGATGAGAATGATGTCGTAAATACGAAGAAATCAAGATACGCAGCATCCTATTTACTATACCCTATTTCTACTATAAACGTATATACATATGCACATCTCTCTACGAACGGATTATTAAGTTAACTAGCTTAGAAAAATTTAAAGAGATTGAGAAGAATTAAGTAAAGATAAAAAAGCGAGAAAATATCTCAGAATATCAACATCAAAACTGAAAGATTGCATACCACGTGGACATTACAATTACAAGCCAAGCCAAAGCCAAACCGTCCTGCCACAATTCCAACGAGCTTCACTCAAGTCTCAACTTTTATAGAAAAATATTATTATGTATTATATATGTATGTGTGCTAAAATAATGAGTGACAGGTTAACCAGCTTTTTTTCACGCTAGTTTGCCTCTTGTCCACAACATTATTCAACTTGTATCATATTAAAAACAAAACAGGGACCCATATTATTCTGTGATTGTGTGATTACCATATGCTTTTTTAGTAATAATCTCAAAAAATAATTCTCCGCCAGCGCAAACTTAATAATAGTAATAATCACCTAAAGAATAGTACATTATAATCTACTACAAACTAAGTTTCATTCTCATGTAATGTAACGTCTCGGCTCGGCGTGCATGCATATAAATAAATTTATGCATGTGCACAAATATTTTTGAAAAAAATAATTATTTTAAGGGGCCTTCCTATTTTTGCGTGTAAAAACGTCATTCAAGAAAGAAGCAAATTTTTTTTGCAAGAGTTCGACTGACTAAGTATGTGAGTGAGTGAATGAGTGATGCATGATTGTGAGAGTAGGTACATACGTTATGCTCATAATAACTCACAACTCACCTAAAAATGCATGAAATAAAATAGTACTTTAAATAAACGCTTGAAGCCAAAGAACACAAAACAAAACACAAATAATGCAGCAGTCGATCATCGACTCGACTCAATCCAAGAATCCAAATCCAAGGGGTAAGGACTAGGTACTGTGAATTTGATGTATGTAGGTACATAAAATCCATAAAATATTATAGTATATTTATATATTCCTTACATACATGAGTAAAACTCAGTGGCTGGCAAAAATCTCTGTAGTTTTATATTTATGTGCATACATTTACGATTTACCCCTTGTTTTGTGGTCTTACACCTTTATGCATAATACACACATACTCACGCGCTTAACCGATGCGATGCGATGTGATGCGATGACTTGAAGAGTGAAGACAAGGAAAGTAAGTTTTGTCTATCTGCATTCTGCAGCAATATGAACGAACGGTAAAGCAAGCAGGCCAAAAGAAATGTGCCAGAGACCAGACCAGAGCAAGCTCGAGAGTGAGGATTATAATATATGTGTAGTAGATAGGTAGCTTAACGTTATCATTTATTACTACAAAAATTCTATTACTACATTACATTTTACATTAGAATGACTGTTCCTTCGAAGAGGACGACATATATCAAACAATGCAGCAGTCGTGTGCATTTGCAATATAAAGTACACACAAGCTTCTCAAAATCTTAATGTCTCTTGTTGTTGTTGGTGTTGGGGGTTGAAAAATCTTGAGATTTCTAAGTTTACTCATTCACCTGAGTGATACGAAACGCACAAGAAAGATAGATTCATTCTCTGAGAGAAGATTGACATGGCAGTATTATTAGTTGAAGTTTTAAAGTGAGGTGGTCAGCACAGCATCATAACAGATGCTCAAGGTGCCAGAAAACTGGTGTATTTTTAGAACTTTGTTCTTTTCTTGTGCGTCCTTCCTTACCTTTTGGGTAGTTGGCCTTTCTTTCCAGATTTCTCCGAGGAATCTCAAACAGAATATACCATATTCATTCTCACCTGAAGGCTAAAAGCTCAGTGATTTTGAGTGAGAAATGAAAGGATTGTTGTTGTTGCTTTTTTTTTTGAACTGAGAAATTTTCAAAGTTGAGTTCTTTCGGATAGTGTGCCTGGAGGAGAGTGGAAGCTCTTTTTTTATTGCCTATTAAGTTGAGTGACAATAATATTAATGTGTAACAACAAACCAATTATTATTAAAAATCAGGAAGTTACCGAAAGTGCATTTAACATAACAGTATGATAGTGATTAAGTATATCATTACTTGTGTTGCAAAGTGTGAGCGAGGGAATCTACATTGAAGAAATTCCCATTGAAAAAAAATCAAATTAAAGTCAAAGCTGCAGTTTGTTGTAGTAGTTTCTCGTTTTTTGCAACGTAAATAATCCAAATGCATCGGATAATATTGTGTCAGAGTCTCGTCTCTCAAGTCATTATCACGTTGTTACATCCGAGTTTATCAAACTTTACCTGAAAAAACAACATGACACGTAGCAAAAGGAACTTCCTACCTTTGATAAGAATATAGCGAAAAAAAGGACGGAAGATAGCATCTTTTCTAATCAAAGTAACACAAATACAGAAATACCAACTAAACACAAAAAAAATTATTCATATTACGTGTGTGTTATGTTATATTATATTATATTATATCTGAGCAAGGGATAAGTACATACGAATAGATATCAGGATTCAGCACGAACCACAAGAATTAAGTTAGTTGCTTTGGATTATTGCAGGCTCACAACAGCTCACGTCAAACGTAATAAGTTGGATTGAATGAAAGATGACGCATTTATATGTATAATACACACAGGAGTTGATTGTTTTAAGTGAATTTTAATTATCGATTGTTACATGTCTTGTTCTTGTCTTGCATATTTTACATGACATGTGTACTCTCTTGTCACTTGGCGTTGACTCTCAACCGCCACCAAAGAAAATTATTTTTTCTACCTGTATTTGTATTCCTCCGTGTGGCAATTAGTAGTAGCTTGGAGTTGGTATTGGTATATAAATTCTTATAGCGCAGCCTTTTCTATCAGAATGATGATGATGATGATGATTCTTCATAACATTTATAACGCTTCCGTTGCGTTGTTCAGATGATTAAAACTTGCGTTATTACTGTTACTTGTTACAGAACAAGTAAATCATCATGTTTGACTTTTTGTCAGCCCTACATGAAATTATATTGTCTTCAAGATTATTTTTGTGACAGCAGATCAAAGATCAAATAATAATCTAATATATACTTTTTTTGAGAGCTGCCCCTTTCCATAACCACAACCACAGTAATTGTAGGTTGTTGATGCTCAAGTGTTCCCGATGCCGTTATCGATTGAGTTGATAGCTTTTTTATAGGGAGTTCCTTCAACACAACGCTATACTTAATTGATGCGTATCACATTATTTGTGGTGTATCTCTATGATTCAATATACATATTATTGAGACATTTTCCAACATCCAACACCAAATCCAACTTAATACTTGTCTACCTTGAGTTTCCGCCACTGGAGACCATTATAGTTATAGAGTTAAAAAAAAAGTTTATTGTCTCCTTCATCATCCTTTGCATTCTCTCTGCTCTTGAATAATTTTCATAGTTGGCAGAAGCTGAACGAGCAGCACATGAACCTGAAAAGTAATATTGTTAGTAGCAAATCATCATAATATCCATATTATTATCAAATATATATCTGCTCTATATACATTACATATGCATAACTATATGAGCTCACGTTTTATGGGTTTGGCTAGTACTCGATTATAATAGTAATTATAACAATAAGAGCACGTTTGGCTTGGTTTTGGTTGTTGGTAGACGTGGTGTTTACGAGAATGTCCACTCCTCATTCTCATTAACATTTATGTATAAAATGAATGTTGTGCGTGGACTCGTAGACTGCTTCTACATATCTACATATCTACATACATTAAATAAGATAGGAATATAGGAGCCAAAAAGAAAAAGACAAAATTAAATTGTTGAAAACATGTAAACTCACTCCTTGCTCTTGCGTTCGAGACCATTTTCTAAATATATGCAATTTGTCGTAGATTTTTTGAGGAAGGCAAAAAAGGCGAGGACCTACTGCTACTACTACTAAGTTCGAGGCCAAGCCAAAAAGCCACAGGAACAAGAACAACGCATCTATAATCTATACATAACATGATGATGATGATGATGACCAGAACATAACTACAAACTAGAGCTACTATATAAAAAATTATTTGCATATGCGCCTAAGCCAACATCTTAGGAGTGTGTGTGAAGAGTACATTAACATCGCATCGCCACCATCATATCACAATAACTTACTGAAGATCCAGCAAAAGTTGAAGTCCTTTTGTCGACTTTGACTTTTACGAGAGGTTGTCGTTGTGATCCTTCTGATCTGCTCTCCATTCCATCATCTCCATACTTGGTTCACGTTCCGTCTGGGTTTGGTGTGCGAATTGCAGCAGCAGCAAAGTGAAGGGCGACAAGCAGGAAATAATTTTTAATTTGTTTTTGGAGAAAAAAAATTAAAACAGTGTTTCAGTGCCAGTGCTCCTACTCTACTTGCCGATTTAAAGTTTTTTATTTTGTCAATTCTACAAAACTATAGAAGATTTTTTGAAGTTTTTAACTCCATCCTTTTCAAGGATTCCCATTTTTTTCATCGAAAGGATCAAGCAGAACGACAAATAGCTTCAAGATGTGGACTTTACAGAAGAAAATTAAAAGGACTTTCAGTACCAGGTAAAGAGAAAGAAAATCTTATTATTATTATTAATATAAATTAAAAGCTGCTAATTAACGTTCTGCTGTAATGCATTTTATTACTACTTAATTTAATTAGTACCAATTAATTAAGACATTTGGAAGGAGAAAAAAAGTGGAGAGGTAGTCTAAGTCTAGTCTACCAACAGGAATATTATATATGGCAAATGAAATGGACTATATATATTATTTTCTTGTCATTAAACCAAGGTTTCTGGATCAATGATTTTAATAAGGACTTTATGCCCATTTTTTGAACACGAGTTCTAGCTCTCCTCTAACATTATTAAAGTCACCGTGCCGTCATTAAACCAGAGATATTAAATATAATGGTCGCAGAAAATGATATGCTTTGTATAAAGCACATACATACATATATCCTCTAACAATGCAATGCCAGAGTAATTTTCAGAAAGTGAAACGAATAACGTATGCATGCTTATAATACACACGATTTATAAACTAAACTACTCCTTCTGCCTGTGCCTTGTTACTTGTTATTGATACAGTTTTTTTTGTCATCCAATTCATAAGATGAGTGAATGAAAATATTCATTCATTCAGTCTAAAATAGCATCGTGGTTGTCATTGTCAATTGTTGTGAGCTTATTATCGCTCCAAAGGCTTGTTTTAATTTTTAACGGCTCGTTATATTATGAATGATACATTTTTTATTAGATCAAAGGCACACTTAACCAAAGATAAGCATGTCGTTCATTCTTTCAAAAGGTTTGGTTGTTTATTCTATTTAGCATTTAGGAACGGTGGACGTGGACGCATATCATAAGTAGCATCATTGTTTCTCTTGCAAATATAAGTATACGCTCTCCTCTCATCAACAATTTGAATGAATGGTAAAAAAGGAACACCACGTCACATTATTATTATGATTCTTATTATTATGCTACTTGACTTGACCTGAGATATGTCAATCACCGACTTTTTTTCTACCATTTTATTACGTGAGAGGAAGGCAAAGTAGCTAGACGACAAGGAACTTATGAATTGGAAGTAAGTAGCTATATAACATGATATGATGCTTCGCCTAGCAGAAAAGAGGATTAGCGTAAAAGTCAAAAGTAAACGTTTCTTCCGTCTTTCCTTGATTAGAATGTAGAAAGACAGTGGAGTGGAGTGGGGGTCTTAGTTTGAATGCCTACTTTGCATATTTAGCGTAGGTAATCTTTCAAAAGAACTGGGCGCTTGCTTCTTTGCTTGTGCTTGGCTTGCATTCTTTTTATCACATTTAGTATAAGTAGTAGCATGCGACAACTTCTGTTCTGACTTGAACAAGTAATAATTTGAGTAATAGTCTTTTTTCACTCATTCAATTCATGTAGCTTTGGCTTTAGCTTTAGCTGGTAGTTATTGTACTTTTTTTCAGCTTTTATCTCTGATATTCCTGTCACAAATGCAAATTTTGAAATTTGCAAGCAAACACACAAGTGACTTAATCATATACATTATTATTACCCAGTCAGCTAAAGCACACGGCTGTTTTCTGAACAAGTTTGTAACATTTTTTTAAAAGATAGTCTTATCAAAATATCACACATTAGTGCCTTACTGTTCTCCTCTCCTCCTGTCCTGTTGTCTCCATTCAACCATGTGTCTTGACTGTAGTCTTGTAGTTATCATCGCATCGTCATCATCATCCTCCTCTTCTTTCAGTCATTTTCTTTAGGAAATTTCTCCTTTACTGTTGAAAAAATAGAGGCTTGTTCTAGCCTGGTCTCGTCTCTTCATTGCATTCTCATGTGCATTATGGTAATAAAAATATCAATGTTCAAATGCAATGCAGTAGTCTACCATCAACCAACCCATAAGCATAATTGGCAGTAATGAAGTGAAAACATTATTATATTATATTATATATATATATTGTAACTTCTTTTTCCTTTTCATTGACAAAAAAAATGAAAGATAATGAATCAAATGAGGAATCATATTGTATTTGCAATTTGCAACAATTCGTACATTGTGTTAAAAGGCTTTTCTTCTCAAAATATCTTTTCTTGAATATATCAAATGTGTTTGTGTGGCACCGTGTGATGTGACGTGATGTGATGTTCCTTCTGTCGCCGTGCATGACTTTAGAGGAACGTTAGCTTATTGTTTGCATTATTTTATTCCCTTATTGTTAAATCTGATGGTGATGATGATGATGATGATGATGATGAAGAATAAAAAAACTGATTCTCGCTAATAACTTTTGCCAACCGGTGGTTTTTGCGGCCTTGAGCTAAACCACAGGAGTAGGTGCTTGACTGAACTAGATTTATGATTTTTTTTGGCTTCTATTATTATTATTTTTTTGCAATCAATATCAATACAAAACTCTAAAAATATAATGCTCTATTATTCTGATTGGGTTTTCAAAGGGAAAGAGAGAGAGAGATATGAATTGAATAGAGATTTTCAATAAAACAGCTCACTACGTACAGAAGTAAAAAATTTGATCGATGAAACAATCATTGGAGAAGGAGAGGAGAAGAATATATAATTGATAGTAAGTTTGTAGAGTTGAGGGCTTACTGCTGCGTCATACAAACATCTTATCCGTGCTTCCTATGAATCAAGAAACGACGACGATGAGATTGAGAGTGAAATATGAAAAATGAAAAATGCGTTTGCTGAATGAATAAACTCAAGTCAAGTCGAAGTCAGTTTCAAGAACGAAAATGAAAACGAAGGAGATATAGGATTTGCAAAGAGTGCAACAAAGATTTATGATGATACACTTTATCTGTGACACGATAGGTGATGAAGGAAACTGTGAATAATAGAGCGCATGGCAATATACCAGCTATATAGAATAATACTATCACAGGTGTTTTTTCTCCTCTTTGTGCTGTTATGTTATGTGAGAAGTAAATCATCTCACATCAAATCACATTCATCCACATCACATCTAAATCACTTTCAGTTTTCGGCAAAGGCCAGGCCACACTTTATGTTTGTTTTTAAGACGCCATTGTCTCTTGAGAAATAGTAGGTAGTTGTAGCATTGTCTATAGTATAGCCACCTATTTATAGCCATAGCCCATGAATATTCAGCTGTAATCCCAATCACAACAATTATATCTTGTGATATTTTATGTGCGTTGAGACAGTTTAAAATGCTTTTCTAAAGGATGTCCTTTGATTTCAGAGGGCGACCTTGAGGAAACGATTTTATACTGTCAATTTGAAATATCTCCCATGAGATTACAGATGATCTACTAAATTTGTCAAAAAATATATAATACGAAGCCATACAATAATACAATCACTTTACATCACAGTCTCAAGTTCGAGCTTTGACCTAGAGTTCAATATAAAAATATTTCGAATTATAATAGCATAAGTTTATGCGCATAAACGCACCTTCATCATCATCATCCTCATCCTTTTGGCTAAAAAATATTTTAAAGAATTTTCATTCAATTTCCTTGAATTGAATTGATAAATGAAGTTGTAGAATGCAGAATTCAGAGTGTGAGTGTTTTTATATGACTTTCAAGTCAACATTTTCACTTAATGTTTAATGGGCATCATGCGCTAACTTTTCGATCATATGTCATGCTTTTGCGAGCATCATCATCATCAAAATATCATCGTCATTGTGCACGTATGCATAACCCATGTTATGATATGACGATATGACGTGATGATGATGATTTTGATTGTGATGCACTAGCTGCTTTTGCAATAAAGGTAGAAGTAGAGAAGTATAGAGAGATTCAGATAATATGCAAAATGTTGTTGGGTGACAAGGTTGAAACCAGATTGCATTTATCCGATGACCTGATTTCCATAAACTGCTTTTATTTTATTACAAAGTTTTTACAGTAGAGTAGTAGTGCGCGGTGCGGTTGTGGATCATGAAATGATGATGATGATGATGATGAGAAGATTATGATACTACACTACAACTACAAGACTACAACGCAAAACCAACTAGAAACCTGAAGCGAAGGAAAAAGAAGAGAAAAAAAAACTTTGAAATAAAGTGTCAAACATATCACGTCTCATATTAATTTATTGTCAAGGCATGAGCTTAATTGTTTTCAACCAATGCTCATCGGCATCTTGAAGAGAAGAAATTGAAAGGGAAATTGAAAAAAAGTAGTTTTGGTATTGTATTCATTCTTCAGTGATTGACGACGGGAAACGAAACCACTATACTACAGTCAGAGTCAGCAGTGACCCTGAGATGATAAACTTGCAAGGTGCAAAATTTTAGAAATAGTTTGTGGTTTGGATTCTTGGTTTTGGCTTTGGCTTCAAACTCCTTTGGTGCTAATGACTCTTTTGAACTCACGTATGACGTATGATGAATATAGATAGGCTCGTACGCACAATTACGCTTATGAGATGTGATGTCATATATAACATCACATCACAGTCGTTTTATGTTTGAAGTTAGTCAACTTTAAAATTACGGCATACTCAATTCATATTCATTATGGTCTTTTTGGTTTTGGATTTGATTTGAGTTTATTACTATTTGGTTTGGTTTTTTCGGTGAAGTATCATTTTTGATGTGTTAATAGACGATACATACATACTACGTACCTTTGCATATGTACATAGCGGATTTTGTAAAACTTTAATGTCTGCAATTATCCCAAAGAACAGGATTGCATTATTACGTATTCGTTGCATTTTTCAGAGCAATTTAGCTCTGTTATTACAGTCAAGTCCCTTAAGGTTTTCATTTGTTTATAGTGCAAACAGAGCAGAGCTATTTTCATCTTAGGCGAGAAGAGCTTCAATAATTGAGCTAGGTTATTGCATAATATTTATTGTTGTTGTGAGTTGTGATGTGATGATGAGGCAGAGATGTGGAAGAAAATGTCTTGAGAAGAGTAGTGAAGTGAAGGATTGAGATTAAGGGTACACATCACAACTCTACAGATTTTGTAAACTGCAATATAATTTCGTGCGTATTCATAATCAAGAATGCAGAGTTAGTTTGGAGTTAGAGTCGTCGTCAGTCGTAACAAATAAATTCTGAATGATGATGATGATAACGAAGGGAAAGAATGTCGAATTATGGTTTTTGGTTGGATTTTTTTAAAGAAGAAGAGTGAGCAGTGAAATGATGGTGACTGACTGAGCCAATTTTCTGATGAATACTTACAAACATAAACACCTTAATTCGACCATATTGCCAACTGTGCTCCATAACAAAACAGAATGGTAGTATGTATATATAGTATGGGTTTAGAATTTAGAATGGGAATTCAAAACAGAACCATACAAAAGTATAGTGATGTGATAAGGTTAGTTTTTGCGTTCAAAATATAACATCAGAACATCACATCACTTCTTCACAATCAACAGCTTCACTCCATTCCATCATCATACATTGAGTCATTAGCCATTTTTGGAGTTGGGTTTTTTCTAAGGTAAAAAAATTGACCATAATTATGTTGCATAAACATAGCACTTGATTTTCTTTATCTTTCTATCTTTTTTTGGTCAGCAATTGTGTGAAGTGCAATCATGAGACGATACTACGATACTACGATGCACCACCATACCACAATTAGGGCTCTGATGCTTTGTTAATCTAAATATAGAAGTGTCGGTTGACAAAGATTTTAAAATAATAATTCTTCTTAAGCAAATTCCGGCGCTGCCTTTGGATGACCTCGCTACAAAAAAGATTCATGACATCAATATCAATTCTAATATCTGATTTGTAGATATTACAAATAAATGCCTAATCACAGATAAATAGTTTTGCCAACGGTGACATTTTATGTGAAACATACACATCATTAATATTGAACGGTTGATATGATGGTGCAGTTTATTTCCTTGATATTTTCTTCCAATGTATGCATAATACTTAATTTCTCTATAAATGAATGGCTATAACTGCTTCATAATTACTACTTGAGTTACACAATGGCCAAGAGGTATGATTAATGATGTGAACAGAAACAGAACTAGTTGTTGGGGCTGCTGTTATTCAGCTTTGTAGAGTGACTCATATATATACATGGCTTTTGTGGGCGTCCAGTAGTGCACCTTAAAGCTTGAACATGAGGTTGTTGAAGCTTTGTACAGAAAAAAAATCACTTGTAAACTATAAAAGATGAGCAACTCTTGTGGGCATGAACATTCACTTTTTGACTTTGACTGGTAGTAATGTCATCCATCCATCCATCCACTGATGGACATTCAGGGACATTAAGGTCACAGCTTGAAGTAATAAGTAGTGAACTTAAAAAAGTACTAAATGTAATGTAATGCATAATTCGATTTGAACGTTTGTCATTCATCACATCACATCACCACACGGGCTGAGATCGAAAATATGATGAACATCTTCGAATTTGAAGCTACCCTTGTAGTACCTACTTAAATGCAGCAGGAGACAAAATTTACTCCTACGAAATGACATTTATGTCTGGTTGCACTTAAAGAGGGTATAATAAACTGTATTTTTAATTTTTATGGATTATTTAAGTGCGCACATATTTTAGGAAAACGAAAGGAGATGACTAATATTTTTGTCCAATTTTTGTTTGGAAATTTTGGAATTTTTAGCACCATTAAGTAATTCCATTCCACCTACGAATAATTTACTCACACACCCTAATTCCAACTTTTATTGTAGAGACATAGACAGACAGAAGCAGCTTCAGGACTTGTCTTGTCATCACATCACATAGCATCTACCTATTTGAAGCTAGATCACGTTTTTGAAAAACGAATCACGGATTTTTATTGCTGTTATGTAACATTGCAGACACAATAATACGACACTTATGCATGTCCGACTGCACATAATGGTCAGCTCATTATGTTGTCACAAGAATGCAGAAAAATTATAGTATTCAGGAACAATTTAATTTGGTTTATATAACATCCAAAATCATCAACAAAACATACTAACATAACACAACACACATACTCGGAAAATTGCAATCATTAAAAATTACTACGAATACTATCTAACAGGAAGCCAGTGCCAACTCTATTTTTTTGTACAAACAAATCTGAATTTAACGGGGAAATATTAATGTTCTACACTACACGCTTGCTATTTGCTATACGCTCGCTCATGTAATAATTTCCTTAAGCAAGCAATTTAATGCAAAGCGACGAAAACCCATACGATTAGTTGATGAGATGTTATTACAACAATCGGATGCTAATAATGCATAATCTTTGGCAAACATCATTCACTCTCATTCATAAATACATCCCAATTTTTTTTAATTTGAAAAATAAAAATGGTGAAGTGAAGCCAAGGGAGAAAAGAAAGGAGCAATATATATAGGATGATCTGCTGATGAAGAAAAAATATTTTTTTTACAAAAGAAAATTTCTCTTGGTTTGGATACTTTAGATTATAAGATGGTTGATGACTAACTTGATTCATCAAGACAAAAATATGATTATGACGGTCCGACGCGGATGGATACGCTAATATAAGCATCATCCATGCAAACACAAGTCGTACCACCACGACCACCACCAACTGTGTTCATGTTTGTTGGTGCTGCATAGATGCATCAACAATCACAATCAACTCAATCCATTTTGTAATTGCACCACATAACATAAAATCATTCTCTTTCTCTCTCTCATCTCAATTCAATACGCTTCAGTATGAAAAATTAGCAAGTATTGTACATTTTTGTGAGCCTCTGGCTCAGTTAAAACCAGACCACATATATTTTTGTGCAGGCATTAACTGTGACTTTACTCATTATATCTCTTATTATTCCTAATGTTTTAAATGATTCCATTAGAAATAAAGGAGACCGCCATCCTCATGTCATGCATTTCTTTTCCTGTAATTGAAATATGATATAAAATAAAATAAAATCATAAAATGTATTTGAACAACTCAAGCTTTCTGTTTGTCCGTTTGAATGAATGGACATAGCAAAATGGCTGGTGGTGGTGGTGAGGTAGAAAAAATCTTTTGTACTTACTTGTTCATGCTCATTTTCATTGCTGAAAGCGAAATTAAACTGTTTCAGTTCACTCAGATGTACTATGTAGTCCATTCGTAATTTCCTTATGCTTACACCTGTTTTTCCTCTCTGTAACATAAAAAAAATGAGAAGGTAGGAGGGAGGAAGGAAGGAAGGAAAGGAAAAGTGGAAATTAAATGCTTTTATCATAATCATTGACCAGATCACAATCAGACTGATACACATTTGCACCAATGGCGAATTGAAGGGAGAAGAAAAAAGTGGTAATAAATAGCTTTACCATTTACTTACTTTGAAGACCCTTTCAGCAGGGGCATTGTACCAGCCTCCAGCAGTGCAGTAGTGTACGCACATTATTCATAAGCTACATCATCGCGACTGGTTACTTGGGTTTTACTCATGAATCTAGAAATACGTTTCATAGAATGGGCAAGGGGATCAATAATATGATTAATTCAATGTGTTGCTTTACTTTTACTCAATCATTCAGACGAAATATATAAGACACACTTGAAATTTTTTGCTTTTGAATGGGTTAAACGTGGTTGCGTTTTAATTCTTATTCTTAAAAAATACTCCCTCACGTAGATCGCAACTAAATGGTTTTTCTAATCATTGAGAGTAAGAAAATCGTAAAACTAGTCAAAAAGCCTTGTTTAAAATGTTTTATGTTTATAAAATCTAAACTAATATTCTGTGATCTTAAAATGATCATTCAAATCTTCATTTTTTTCTCTCTACCAACTGCCTTCCTCCTACTTGCCCTTACTACCTACTGAAAATATTCCTAATGTGAGAAAATCGTAAAACTGATAACAATTGAAATGGGTTATTACAAACATTTTACGATTTGACACATGCTTTAATTCTGACATTTGAATGAATGATAGGATCTCCCTTTTGGAGAATCAGTCATGCAATCCAGTGTCACTGTCATGGGCAAGGCGACGAGGCGTTTGAACATGTCGCACAATACCTACATGATTTGCATTAAGGACAAAAATATATGTTATGTTGTGTGTGTTGTGTACGTAATTTTTTTTATCTTTTACGTTCATCATCGCATCGTCGTCATATCCGTATCTATCTGTCTCCTTTGTCTTTCTTTGGTTGGGTGGTTTGGTTATCAGGATTTTGGCACAACCTACGTACAAGTTGAATAAATTTTGTCAAGAAAAAAAGACAAGCATATTTCTATTTCAGAAGTTTTTTTTGTATATTATCATATCATTGTTTCCCACTTAACATGACAGTTGCCTTTAGTCTCACTCACAAACTCTCAGGAAAGGGGATTTCACATGGGATGACCTGGCTGCGCCATTGCATTGCTTTTATACTTAATATATTTTTAAATATATTATTTCATTATGCGTGTGTTATGTGATGAAATAGCAACAACGTAAATGGAAGGTCCGCTAGCTGGTAGGTATTTTATTAGTATTTTTATTGTTCTCCCCATGAAAACATCTTTCATACACGGAAAAGGGGAATATAAACCAATTGGTACCGGTGAGTGATGCGTTATACCACCTGGGACACCATTCTGTTCTCAGACTTCTTCATCATGAAAAAACAAAACAAAAAATCAGAAAAGAATGCTCATATGATTGCTCAGGCGGATAATAAGGAGGCGACCAACGGCTAACCTTTTCCATCTCACGATATGTCGTGATTTGATGTCTATATTTTCAATTAATTTGTCAAGCCACTGAATATTCCCAGTCGGTGACGGTGACACGCTATTATTCCAACAAAACAGTGGGAACGCCAAGACACCGTTGCTCCTTTTTTTGCCATTCTTTCTGGGACTGTGACAGAATAGGTTGAAAGAAGCCATCAATTCTTCATTTAAAAAAATGTAAATTTATATGTTTGTAAGGCTTGTCTTGACGTAAGTATACATTTCAATAAATGTTATTAGCACTCTCTGTTCACAAAATGCCACCACCGCCGCCGAAACCATTGGTCATAATTTTAATAAGTAAGCATCAACTACGACCATTCATTACGTTACTGTAACCTGATGCCAAATAGTTTTG
Organism: Orchesella flavescens; assembly: GCA_964034955.1. Lineage (NCBI taxonomy): Eukaryota > Metazoa > Arthropoda > Collembola > Entomobryomorpha > Orchesellidae > Orchesella > Orchesella flavescens. The sequence continues at coordinate 6,410,421 of OZ035955.1, forward strand.
TTGGGCTACGCTACAGTCTCTACAGTTGCACCCCCAACAATAAACATATTTTCATCGTTACTTACGGGCTAATAGAAAGTTTAATTATGGCACAAGAAACAAGTAAAAATCAAGTACTTTATGTGGCTAACGCATTTAGTGGATTGGATGAGGAGAGGGTGTGGCAGATTTATGATTCATTTTTTTAACGTACGCTCATACTTATCTGCATCTGCAGGGAGAGAACGAGAACAAGGTGGTTAGCTAAATTTTATTACGTTTATAGTTTCTGAAAGCAAACAAAAATTACCACAAAATTCTGGAGGGTATAGGACAGGACGACAGACTAATGACAGGTGCGTCAACGTCCACCGTCAAACGTCCGGTCAACCAAAGGGTCACGCATAATGTACATTACATGTTGCGTGCAGGGGCACACGCAACAAATCACAGCTTGAAATGTTGAAAGAATTGAAAGAAAAGTAGAAAATGGGCATAGCAAAAGAAATCAATGCCGAAGCCGATACTTCAATAAATTCAGTGGAACAAACGCATTATGCGTCAGCTTGTCGAAATTCTTTAAGTTGGACAAATATGGAATTTTCAAATGACAGCAGATATCAATTATCTCAAGATCCCTAACAAAAGAAGTACCTTCCGTAATTTGCTCTAATTTATCACGATAGGATTGAAAATAATAATGAAGAAAAAAAATATTTGAGCTTATACTGTCAATATTGAATATAATGTTGGTGAACAAATTTAATGACTTTGATGGAGGAGGAATTCATGTTTTCAAGGTTGTGCAAAATGTTAAATCATATATTTTACTTGATCCTAATGATGCCTAATAATGCAATGTTGAGTTGAGTTTGTTATTATTGTATGTCATTGGAATCTTGTCGATCCCATTTGCTTCAATTAGTTTCCAATACAATGCTAGGAAGGAATTATGATAAATGCCACTGTTGACTACTAGATTGGTTTGGTTTGGCTTGAGAAATGATTCGATAGCCAATTTCCGTGATTTGATAAGGCAAAATTCCTGGAAGGAATGATTCTGCAGGGTGTTTCACATGAAAGGAGTGAGCCGTGAGGAATCTGTTCAATTGTGTTTTTGTGTATGATGATTTGACTTGTACTTGTGTGTATGACAGTCAGATTGACATTTCAGCAGACGAGATTTATCTGCCTTTTGCTTAGCTACATCAATTTTTTGTTGTGATTTCTCTCTCCAACTGCTATAAATCTTGTGAACATTCCTCCTGTCATTTTCCATGCTACGCACATTTTGCAATGTTGAATATACTGGACTGGAGGTAATTTGAATTATTACTGTTGATTAGTATTAAATGAAGCCTTTCATACAAGAGTTTTCACTTTTTTACTCGTTTTATGAACCTCATTTTGTATGATTTGGAAAGAGAGAAGAGTATGCTATGTATCAGGAGAAACAACAGCATCGATATAATGAGAACGCTTACATTCTGCATTACGCATATGTGCGTATTATGTGCGTTTACTATATACTATATATATACTAGCATCTTTCAATCTTTCTTGTAACCGGTCTGCCATTCTTCTATGATGATCATTATCAGTCAGCATAACGCGAGATATCAGGTATCAGGCAGGATCTGTAATAGCGGGCAACTTATTTGTTAGTTCCTCTACCTGCTCATCATCATCATCGTCCTCATCGTTGCCTTCTTTCTATCCATCATTTTTTCTCTGTGAAAACGACAGCGTGGTTTGGTTGTGTTTTGAAAGAGGAACAGTAGCAACAACAAAATGAAACGAGTGGAGTGAGAGAATATCATGGAGAAGAGAGGAAGTGCATCAAATCAACCTAGCAATTGATCATCGAGGATAAATACTAGGTAAAGAGTTAAATGTTTTTCTTGTTCTTTGTTAGATTGTTGGTTTCACTTTCGTTCAATGACCTTCAAGGACGTGGAGAAATAATGCAATGGTGAATCTGTATCTTTTCCATGATGGAGTTTTGCATAATAGAATGGTTTTTACAAGCTTGAAGGTTATGAAGCGTTGATGAGTGAAGAGTCAATTCTGTCACTCTACAAAATATTCATTGTATGATTACAAGTTTTCATGTTTATTGTATATTTTGATGCAAAATGGTCTTGTAGTTAGTAAGTCGATATAAAAATCAACTTTTGAACAATATTTATATGTCTGTTTATTCGATTAAAACGAAATGGTTTGGTACAACCCACCTATTCATAGATACGTTTTAAACTCATATTTACACATATCAGAAGGGCACACAACATGTTCAATACTTTACCATGCATATGGATTTGGGTATTTTTCTACCTTCATATCCCATTTCTCATCAGATTCTCACGGACGGAAAAGAAGTTGATTTCAAAAGAACTCCAATAATGTATTTCCCGATTCCATAAAACCCTTTTTTTCCTTGGTATTTTATTTTTAGCCATTTTCCTCTCCATTGAAAATTCCAAGGACACACGTACGTATTATGTTTGAATACGAAATGTTTTGGCAGTGCAGGCTCTCATTTATACCGGTGAAGATTATGTTGTTGAAGGTAATATTGAGGTAGGAGAAGGTAGGGTTGAGCCTAAGGTGCATTGTACCTGCTCCCTAGGTATCAACTACCTCCTTTAAGGTCTCCACTCCACTCCATTGTAAGATTTCAATATTTCAACCTTGTCTACCTGTAGATCCCCTTTGCCCATTATATTTCGACTGCACACGCATATGCATAATTGTTCTGTGAAAGAAGAAAAATTATAAAAATCTTTTCATTCCTCAAGGTCTTAAAATTATCATACCACAACACAACACAAAGCTTGCCAGAATCCTGAGCTAAAGGGTTATATTGTACAATCACATCACAATCTTCAACAATCAGTTTAAATGTGTCTGGTTGTCACTAGAAAGTTTTTTTTGGCTTTTAGATACAAAATACAATACTGTTTGTGAAATGGTGTGTATTATATTATGTACTATTTACAGCAATCACTGCCAATGTCTTCGTGAAGTCTAGGTACGGACATAAAAATACAATAAAATTGTAAAATGCTACAAGGAGTACAAGGCACAAAGTCATAATTCATAGAATAGCATATAGGATGAGAGTGATGAGGTGAAAATTTAATCAACAAACGATTGATTTTTCATAAATAATCGAAAGGGATTGCTCAACTGTGTCGGCATTTTGGTAAGTTGAAATTGCACTTGCTGGCTTGGTGGTGACGATAAAATTACTATCAAGTTACATACTCACTCCATTTAATAATTCATAAATCCATTGGGAATGTGATGTGATGAGATGAGGATCATGATGAAGTTTACAACTGCACAAAAGTGAGCAGCGTTGTTGGTAGTTGGTGAGAACAATACGGCTCTTTTCTTGCATAAAATGTATCAAAAAACGTTTACTATTTATTGGTAGCACACAAGCAGATCGTCACGATTTTAATTTAGATTTGGAAACCACCAAGATGTATAGACGCATTTCTTAAGCGCTAGAGCTGTCTGTTGTATGAAAGGTGTTTTTGTTGTCAATAAAAGTTATATTTGTGATGATGTGTTACAAAAGATTGGTGGTTGTAATAAAATAATTTTGTCAGAAATGTGGCTAATATTGATGGGTTGAAATAAAGAACAGCAGAAAATATCTCGGTGGGGCACTACTACTGCTGCTGCAATCACCTAAAATAAAAGATTTATTGGTAGGTAGGATCGAGATGGCGTAATTGTAATAGAAAAGAATATTAGATCACTAATAATATTGCAATAAACCTTTTGTCTCAACTCAGTAGACTGCAACTGCAATGCGTCATTGATTGACGGGAGTCTGTTGAAAATATATGCCAACCGTGATCAAGAATTTGGGGGAAAAGTCAAAAGTGAACTAATTACAAACTCTGAACAAATGAGCTTGATATTTGCGTTTAGAAAGAAATCTAAATTTGCTGACTTTAGACATCCATATTGCATTTCTAAATGGTTTAAAAATTGTTTATAACTTTAGATCTATCGCACGGCTGGCATCGTGTAAGTTGTATATGAGATTTAGCAAAATTAAAATGTAAGCAATTGCATTTAGTTTTATCACACAACTAACTAAACTATTAAGCTATGCATCTGTGTAGACATAAGATTAGCACGTGTTTTTTTTCAATTCTTTAATATTTTATTATTAGAAAGGTAGCAGCAGGATAGGTGAAAGATTTATACCCTGCTGAACTGAACTGATGTAACGATTGATTTAGCTCGAGGGAAGTTTCATCTATTACTAATATTATATTGCTTTCAATGAAAAGAGATGGAAGACTCCTATTATCGAGAGAAATTTATGCATTCGAAATCCGACTTTTACGAGCTTGATTGCAGCAAGAAAAAGAGGCTAGCTAACTTAATGCGAAATGAAAATAGGATAGTTAAATTGAGCTCAATGCGATGCGATGCGCAAGTTTATCTTATATAAACAAGAATGTCATTAATGTAGAAACTACACAAGGAGCTACAGCTCAATTCGACATCCTTCATCCGTATTTCAAAACTCCTGTTGTTTATCATCATCAGACACAGGTCTCGAGGCGATGTTTAAATTAAAACGACCCTCCACTTTATCACACAAGAGATGACAAGTGTGTAATGTAAGGCACGGAGCACAGTTATTTCAGATGACAGAAGCAGTCTCCGCTAATGCAATATAATGAGCATGTGATGCCATGCCATCATGTGTATACTTTTTCACCTCAAGTAGTAATCAAATTAAGGGAAATTGGCCTACTCAACAGCATCAGTCTTCCTACTGTGTGTGTAATTTGATTTGATTATGAAATGACAGCCAACAGCCGCATATACGGTGGTTGCTGCTGCTGCTGCTTATTTATTTTAGTGAGCAATTTCTGACCTTGTATTGTACTGCTTGGTTTGATGTGACTCAAATATAGATTGTTCATTCTGATTGCGAAGATTTAGATCATCCAATATTAGTGGTAGCCTAACTTGTTACTTCAATCGAATTGATTTGATGATGTAAATTGACAAGGTAGATGGTATGAAGAGTAACACTTTCACTGATTTGTTACAAGGACTATAATAAACATAGTGATTGGATTGCTTTGGTTTTCTTGCATTACTTCATTAGGTAATATTTGATTTGAGAATAAACTATAACGTTCATTATTTTACAAACGGAAGACAAAACTATTACGAAATTTTGAATCAGGATTGCCCGGAAGGAGTTAAAAATAACAACAACGCTTTTCTCAGATGACACACGTTTTTGTAAGAAAAACTGACTTACAAAATAGGGCATTTTCATTTATAGAGGAAAGTTTTTAAAGAGTTGCCTGATACTGCCAAATTAAAGTTGTAACAAATTCATCTCCAATTTAATATTATCATCATTTGGATTAAACATCCTATAACATAACCCACCATTTTCACGTAATACTCTGAAAACTTTTTGGTCATTAGAGGAAGCAGTTCCATTGCTCACCACTTTTTCCACCAGCCACCAACTCCAACACTGTGCTTTTGCTTTTCCTGCGGTTTTCTAACAATATGGTAGTAACAATACAATATACCTGTACAGATTCTGATTCTATCCAGTAAAATTATTCTTTGTACAACAGAAAGTGAATTAATTTCGTATTCTCCTCTCGGATTCCCAGTTCCAACGCAGTAATCATAATAATAGTAATTGTGTTTGAGAAACACGTGAAGAAATTCTCATGCGTAGAATAATATACAGGAGCATGATAAAAATGCGTACAAATACAACTACAAAATCCCATGTTATGTTACAGAGGTGAACTTGAGGAGAGAACTCCTAAATGAAATGAGCCCGTGATTGAAAGAACAGCAAGGAATTATTATGAGCTGCTTCCGTTGAAAAATTTGCATGCTCCTGTTTCCTACCATTATTAGTCATGCACGTTGGTAGTATGATGTAATACGTTTTACATGTTCATACTCATAATCAGTCAGATGGCAAAGCAAAAAAATCATTATCATCATCAGGAGCTGGAGCTACTGTCTTGAACTTGGACTGGAAATATTTTGTTTGCATGAATGCATTGTGGAAAAAAGCACATTTGAAAACACGATCTTCTTCAGTTTCATCAGGACTTTAGACTTAGACTTACTTAGACCTTGCCAAGGATGAATGTTTACAAAAACGAGCTTGCATTCTCTCGAGTTCAAAGTGCCCTTGTTGAAACTTTGTAAAGGAAAAAGAGCTCAAGCAAAGCTTCAAGAGATTTCTTAAGCTTAGCTTCTTGGTCTGCTCCAGTCAGTCAGTAGCAGGAGAAAATTACAGGTTCTGAGAAGAGCATCCTTAAGGTGAAGTGGTGCACAATTGAGGGTTATTAAGAGGAATATAGATGCATAAGAAACACGCATATTTTATCTATAGCATTGCATTTCATTTCAATAGAATTACAACAGAAAAGAAGTACGCAACGGAACGGATGTCCGAGTGAGAGAGTTTGCAGTAATAATGACTCTTGCTAATGCTACTCTTCTGCTACTGCTGGAGTTTGACCGGGTAAATTACAGAATACTGCAGCAGTAGCAGCATAACACTGCAATATAATCAAAATGCTACTACTTCTTCTTGTTATTTTAAACAAGTTGGATTGGGTTGGAATTGGAGTGGGAATATATATAAGCTAAAGCTGTTGCTAGTAATTTATTAAATCCGTATCGAACAAGAAAAAAAATACACAGAATAATGAAATGCACATGGTCATGTAGATTGGGTTTGGATTTGCGTGAATGTAAACCTAAACGTAAACCTTTTTCTACTTCAGCATAAAATTTAGACTCTCTCCATCTTCCATCACATCATCCTTCTTAAATGATTGTTAGACAAGAACCAGTAGCAGAACGAAAGTAAAACGGAGTATGTAAACCTCAACCTGCAACGTAGAACTAGAACGTATCGATTAAATCTATAGCACCCTGTATGTCAAAGCCATGTACTTGAACGTGTTGATCAGTTCACGCGGATTTTCGATCCTGATCTCATCTCATCATCTCCATCAACCTGATCCATCACTCTTTTTTCCTTTTGTCAGAGAGAAGTTTGAATTTGGATTTGCATTGGTAATCCTCTAATCCCCTGTTCCAGTAAAAATTCCTATTAACTAACACACGCACTTTGCCTACTTGATTTAATTCGATTCGATTGCTTTGTGCTGTAGTACAACAGGTACGTAAATTTTCTGCCTGGAGAGACTGACGAACATTTAATAGAACACATTCTCTCTTGTCAGAAGAAGGATCGAGTGGAATAAGATATGCATAGAATTTTTGCATGTATCTATTCCTCCTCGACGAAAGATAATGACAATGATGATCATCTTCATCTCATCACAATTACTATCATTGTTACTTACATTTGGACAGGACAGGAGTGCACATACCAAACTAAATAGCATAAACACTCATTTCATTGTCAGCAACGTGGAGTTTGCTATTTTGTTGCATTACTTTAGAAAAAATTGGAATTTTTAATGTTTGACTTGAGTTTTGATTTGCTGGACTACTGGAATGAAAGTTTTATTATTTGTACACGCATACCTGACTCACAAAATACACAAGAATGGAATGCACTTGAAGGCGAAGGAGTTTTAGTTGGAAAGGAAGGAAGGTGCTCGAGTTTTGATTTATGATTGTAGATTTCAAGAGGCGGATTTTCCTATATTCTTCATGTGTACACATCATCAAACATTTCACTTTTTTGCATGCATTATCAACTGTTGTATAACATTACGCATTTTTGTACACAATGCGGGGTTATGCAATAACAACAACTGGCTTGGCTTGGTGTTGTTGTTGCTACTGCAAGTCATACATAATCATTAATGTCCAGTGTGGAAGAAGAGAAGTGAGGCTGGTGGCTACAGCACAGCAAAACAGTAGTATAAAAAAGCTTGTGTATATCATTTTGCTTGTGGCGTGGCATTGGGAAACAATGAACTTATTTTTTTATTTTGAAAAGCAAACCGCAAAAGGTTTTATGCGTAAGGAGTAAGGAGAGAAGTAACCAAGGAAATGTAGAGATTAAAAAATATGTGCGTACCCGTGTAAATCTAAAGTAGAACATGATGTGTGTAAATATTGCTGGGTTGAAGTGATGTGATTTGATGTGCGGTTGGTTTTTGGTTTGCTGGTCTGGTCACTCATCAGATCATCAGCCAGACTTGTTGCGAGAACAAGGTGAGTCAAGTGACGGTACAAGTCACAATTGGACATTCAGCACATTTTTATGTTTGTGAAGAAGTGCTCAATTGTTTAGGAACTCCATTAGAACTAGTTTACAATGAGTTGATATAGATTGGATTGTATTGTTTCGGGAGTTGCATTTGCATGAATTGGTATTTTTCTGGGCCAGAAGCAGTGGGAAGATGAAAATAATTTCCTTTTGTTAATCAGTTCAGTAACTAGCCGAAGTGAAAGCTTTAACTGGAATCAAATGATCTAGTGATGCTTGGAAAGCTATGGCTTGTTATACTAAGATTCTAGATGTTTCATACAGTTATTAAACTTAAATTTTGAAATATTTTGATAACTTAGTTATAGCAGACCTGTAGATGTTACTCATTATTTTCCCTTACTCATTTTTCCATTTTGGCATTAAAATTAACAATATTTTTTGTCATTCTTCTGAAGGTTGTATTTTGTAAACTTGACCCAAATACTATTCAGTTCCTGTTCTACTTCCTTAAACGTTACATATCCCTTACTTTGAAGAAATTCCAACCTTCACATCTTCGCTTGATTAGTTGGATTTACTCATGAATCATTCTGTTGGGATGAGAAAGTGCATGGGATTGGACTTGACTTTACAACATGCAATTCCTAAACACAAAGCCAATAGGACTGTATAAGATGACACTGCACTGTTTACTTGATGCATGATGCACAAACAGAATACAAAAGCTATGCAATTCATTACATGATTAGGCTACAAGCTACAAGGACAATATTTACTAACGTGTTGATAACGACTTTTGAAGAATTACTGAAACTAATAAAGTGAGCCGCAGTGGCTCATTTGTACGTTTCTAGCAAGGCAAGAGCACGTCATCATACATAGCGCACTCCAAGTTACAAGAACCACTTTGACTCACTCAGCGCCAGCAACGCGCACTAACGTCGCAAGCGCTGACTACTCCACTCACTAACGTTCATACAGCGTCATAAGCATCACTGCAAAAATCCCAAGCTTTCGCAAAAACCGTTACGTACTGGCTCACTGCAAAATCCTTAACTTGCTTTGCAGTTGCAAACTCTGCAGAGAGGGGGCTTGCGCGTCTGTCTTCACTAAAGTGAGCAGTTAGCTAGTAAATAGTTACAGCGAAAAATTGATGAGCTCAACAAACCATATCATATCATATCAGTATCAGCAGCGTGCATTTTATCACTTGCCAAGAACATATAAAAACTCCAACAATGCATACATCCATACACATGCAGTGAGTATAACAAAGCAACAAAGTTTTCAAAAAACGTTTATATACTTCGACCATCTATACGTACGTGTGAAGCAATTGCAGAAAATCTTTTTTATTATTGCAGGATTAACTTGTCGCTTTAACGATAACGCATGGTGGTAGTGGTAAAGGTAAAGCAAAGTGAAGGTGCTATTCCACATTATAACTTGATAAAGCTACAAACTAGCTTTTGACTCCTGCTATGCAGTTATTTGGCTTCTAACTTAAAAAGGTACTCACTCTGCTTTGCTCTTGCTGTTCATATATGAGAGTCTGACTACAAAGCGGATTTTCAACTTGATTCTTGAAGCATCTCATCATATAAGACGATAGGTTACGTACGATATACGATATCCCTGTTCTTTCTTCTTACGTAGGCAGTAGGGATAGATAGATACAACAGGTACGTTTGAAAAATCCTACAATCCTACCTCACAACAATGTTCCGCTTATTGCAATTGTCTGTATGTATATAAGTTATTTTATGTATATACATAGTATTCTGACAATGCAATGCAACTTTTGCCTTGCCTTGCCTTAGTCCACAGGATTCATGTGGTCCACATGGGTTTTGCCGAGTGAGTATCGTCAGTGTGATCAGGTACTTGCCCTGACGAGCACGTCTTTTTGTCCTCCGTTTTTCCCCTTCATTTCATTCGCATTAACAAAGCGTTGACGAAGAAGTATCGATATCAGGAAGTTTGCAATATCTGGAGTGAGCCAATAATTTAACAAAGTGTGAAGAAAAAATCTTTTTTCTTTTTTGGAACTTGTTTTTGTGAATAGAAATCGAAGGAAAAATTAAAGGTAAAAACCCCCAAAAAAATCGAAAACAAAAGTAAGGAAACCAAACAAAAAAGCGCGGTGTATCGTAAAATCGAGTGATTGGATCAATCTAGATCAGAAAGTAAAAGTGAATATATTATATTTTTGCTTATTCTTGTGAAGCAATAATATATATTGTTGTGTGTGGCCGAAACGAATGCTAAATAAAAAATTGTACGAACGTGCTCGTGATAACAACGGAAAATAACCCTGTATATTTGTAGTAGTATTGATTTGATTTGAATTGAAAAGAAAGAATACGTGTGATTCACGGATAAAGTTCTCACATTCACCTTGGATTAATATTTTTTTTTGGAAATTTTACATCTGATATTTAAACACGTTTAACAGGTAAGAATAATTATTAATTAGACACTTTTTTAATAAAAATTTTACTTTTATCTATCTGGATGGTTTTAATTGTAATTAAAAGCTAAAGTTCAGTCTCATTCTGAACGATATGAAAGATTATGGTGGGTAAAAATCAGTTTTTGGTTTTCATCAAAGTGAGTCGGTATCAGTATCAGCTAGTTTGTTACACTGCTGCTGACGCTGACTACTGATCAATTACCATCTTTAAGTTAAGTGGAAAAAGCTAGAATAATCTCATGTCTTTTTTATCACTCCGTATCATCAGATATTCAGATGATTCAGTGTATTTATATATAATATTCCTTCAAATTCCAAGTTTGAAGAGAAGCTTGAAGTTTGTGAACGTTTTCATTGACTTTCTTGAGAAAAAGCAAAATGCCTCGTGGAAGCTTGTGTTGTGTGTGTATCAATTGTAAATTATTGTTTTGCTTTGTTAAACGCACACACACAAGTAAAATGTATGATGTGTTGTTGTGTGGCAGCTGGTAGTGTGTGTGCATGAACCTTATTTATGTGGGAAGAAGTTCTCTTCGGATAAGAACAAGTGTATTATACCCATCACATCACATCAGAAACATCAACATTCTAAGCTGGCTCTGGCTTGGCTTTGAGTTGAGCCTCGGTTCATTGGCTTAAAAAAACGTGTGGTGCACATACTTAATTATGTCCATTCTTATGGTATCGCTGTTTGACTGGCTTTGGGTTGGTGTTAAAACTCAAGCTTGAGTTCAGGAGCTCACTATGTTATCAGTTCACACTGCACATTTTTATGTGCAAGTGAGGCATGGGAAATATAATGTGTGTCTTGTTTGAGATGAGGCTAAATTGAAAAGGCAATCAATGAATATTGTGCACGCACAACATGTAGCTAATTTGCAGGACTAGTAGTTAGTTACTTCGTGATGATTAAGTATAATATGGAATCAAAGAGGTTTTTAAAAAAAATAACTTGTTAGTGATTCGAATTCGAAAGCATATCAATAATTAGGTTGTGTGTTTTTAACGCTCTTAAAAGAGTTTAAAAAATTGAAATAGTTTGATATCACCGTAGATTTGGAATCTTCACAGCTGGGACTTGTAATATTGTAAAGATCAAATGGGATAGGCATGGTTTCATAGTCATTCATAACGTCCAGGCGAGGTCCAGAATGAAATTGAAAAAGATCGATCGATTGTCAAGATGAAGTCATATTAGTTAAAGTTTAAAGGGGTAGCATATAACTTGACGTTACTCCCTGTGTGTAGGCTCTTGATTAAATATGCGCAACGCCTGTTGGGAAGCTACCAGTCAATCAACGTCCATATCTTTTGCTGAAATCACTGACAATGAATAAGAATCAGGCTCGGGCAGGCATATTTAGATGTAGATGTAATACATAGGACATGACATAGGTGATTCAATACAATCTTCGTTCGTGTATGGATGTTTGTGTACGTGTAAAAAGTCAAAGTTCACTGGTAACAACACAACAAATGTGTTTAAAACCACAGCCAAATGACCAGTGGGTTACACGTTACACACACACCACGTTCATTCATTCATGCATGTCTTCACGTTGTTGGAGTGAGTGATCATGAACATGATTAGTTTTCACGTATTGGTGATAGATGCTAATATTTTAACTAAACAATTACACAAAGTGAATATTAATAAAATCATTAGGTACGGTACAACAGATATACGCGCATCATCATCAGTTTACTCACACGGTGGGGGATTTATCAATACAGATATCGTTTATGCAAATATGTAAATATGCTATAAATTATTCAATAGGCATTTAATGAATTAATTGAATAAGGAAAAATGTTGAAAAAATTAAGAAAATTATTTGATTAGTCATTTATCCCCAAAAACAAAATTAAGTAATTTTGTTGTTAGCAAACATGTCAATCTTGCACAGATTTTATGAGCAATTTGGTTTGCTTAGTTTTCGGTGCTGAAAGTTAATAGGCAATTTACAAAATTGAAATTGTTGTTATTTAAAAAAAATGTTGATATTGAGAATTGAGATTGATTGAATCGTTCACACATGTGCCAAGCCTAAATTCATGATTCAGATTTGTTTTCGTAATTATGAAAAACACTTTTTTCCTCTCAAAAAAATATTATTACGTATTGCATTACGCGAGTTAGTTGCTCATTTTTTGTCAAGTTTTTGTGTAATAGATGGAATCATGACTACTTAATAAAATGTCGTAGTCGTGTCCAACAAATGTGCTAAATGGACGTGAGTTGAGTTGAGTGTACCAGTAAACGCAAGTTACAAGAAGCATACAAGTTGGCACATCATATCACCTTCCCCAGTCAGTCACTAGTGCAGGTTTCTTGTTTGTTGAACAATACTGTGTAATTTAGGGATACACAGCGGTTACGGTTACATCTTGAAAAAAAATGTTTGAAGCCAACAAGGATACCAGACCAGAGCAAAGTATAATTTTATCGTGGATCACGCCATAAATTATCATGTTACACAATGTCCTCATCAATTCAAACGGAGACTACTAGATTCCGCTGCCACTTTTGTCCCATATTTTTTTTAAAGAAAATATGGATGAAATTTATCCACGTGTAAAAATAGGCTGACAGAAATAATATTTTGCTGGTTGGGTTCATGGTTGCTTATGGTGCTTTGGAAGGAAATTATGGTGGCTCTGAAACTATTCAATGTACATCAATGTAAGATCAATAGTAAGATCTATCGCTGATTGTAAGCGTACAAAGCAGTGAAAAGTTTCATTTCATTAACAAACATATTTCCATTAATAACTCAGCAAATGAGAATCTAGTGGAGAAATGATAAATGACCATTATAAGCCGAAATAGCATACGCATGTAAATTGTGATAGCTGCCAGATACAAAATATTATGATGTAAAGAATAAGACACGATTGGGAATCGGGATGACGCATCTTGGCTTGGCTTGGCAGCATCTTCTTCGTCAACTCAACTCAACAGAACAGGACAACATAACACAACCTGAGTCGGCACTGCGTATGTTTTTTTGACAACGTCAACGAATATGTTGTCTTCATGTGCCAACTAACTTCATCCCGTGAATGAGCATCCATACCATAAAAATATTTATTATTATTTGCAATATAATAGGCTCCGCTAATCATGCGTACACAACATTCCTCTTTGCACATGTTGCAAAGGTGTTAATACAATGTGTATTATGAGACATCCAGTCAGTCTATCAACTATTACGACGACGAAGACACAAAGCATTATATAATGATAAATGGAAAACGTATGCATATGTTTCTCACTTTCAAAATGGAACTTGAATGACGACACCCGATCCAAGAAGATGATAACATTTGAATACTTTAAATTGTAAATCGACAATATTGAATGTTGAATATGCTAACGTAAAAACGATTCATTGATTGATTAGGATTGAATTTCCTTGTGCGTTTTCTTATAAGTACGAGTAGTTGATCATCATCAATATTGACATAGCGCAAAATGCAAGTGTTCCGGAATTCTAATAAAACTAACGTCCCGTGAAATTTCTAAAGTGTTTTCCTCTTCCCTACCAATTTCATGCAGCTTTATTTACCGAAAATTATAGCTGTCCACACACAACGTTTTGAAGAGATTTTGATTCTTGCACATGTTTTTCAAAGAGTAGTAAAGATGTGGACAGAAGACATGCACAGTAGGCGACTCTAACTTGAGCATTTAAGCCATGCCACAAGAACAGTTTCATATTGCATTGAATTTGAAATCCCTGTATTGCATGTAGAAACCAACTTGAAACCGTATTAGTTGGCAAAACCGCAAGCCTATTTAAATAAAATTGCAGCTTGCGTTTTAGCTTCCTTGCAAATAAAACATATAACATAACGCAGCCCAAAAAACTGAGATGAGAATAAAGAACTTGTATATATAAAATATATACATTACTTTTGCTGAGCTGACATGCATTGTTGTACATTGTACATGAAGAAATATAAGTATGTATGTATGTATGTATGTATATTTGGTAAGTAGGTTAGGAAAAGTTTTTCTTGAATGTTGTATTTGCAATTTGAATTCAGTCAGTCAGTCTGGCAGTAGCCAACAAAAAATGTTTGCTTCACACAACAGCTAGCCAAAGTTACCAACAGCTGACTATAATAGTAATAGTAATAGTACACAAAAAAGTTTTTGTATCTGCATCTGCTGTCCGTTTTTGAAAGATGCACGAGATTCTTCCACACCACGCTGTTGTGTGATGATCATATTAATAATCAAGATAATGGCAGTAATCGGCCGCCGCAACCAACTCAGCTCAGAGGCTATTTTCACTCCCTCTTGCTTTCATGTGTGATGTTGATGTGTACAGATTCGTGCGTGGTTTGCTTGTATGCATTTATAAATAAAGTGAAGATCCATTTCAAATTTCAAGGCTTGTTTGATGTACACACAAAACATTCTCAATTTAAATCAAGATGATCTGAACCTGTAGCTAAAGCTTATAAAGTGAGGAAACAGCATGGCAGTGAAATGATAGGATATGACGATGTAAATATTTTGTGTAAAATTGAAGATAATATTAATACACACTAGATATTATAATCCAAAAGAACGTCATGTAGTACCATTATGTGACCACGTTACTTTTCATTAAAAGTAATAGTTTGGATTTGGATTCTGTTCTTCCTTGAAACTGTCGATTTTTCATTATAATCGTGTGAAGAAAGCATGTAAGATTTGGTTATAAAAAGTAAAGTTCGTACGTACATCTCTGTAATTGTTGCATACTCATTGAGGAGGATGATGATGAGACTCACTTGTTGAGTATCATAAATTGTATTGTACTATATAGCTCTCAAGACTTTAGTGAGCTCTTTGCATTTGGGCTTGAATCAAATCTAAACGTGATAACGATACGCTTTGGCTTTTCGGTTTGAGTTGCTCGTAATAGCCATCAGGTTAACCATCCGTAATGGTGAGAACTTGAGCTTGGGTTAGACACAGCTGAAAACGTTTCAATTTTCAATATGAGATCGTGTGTATTCTACGTGTATGTGTGATATGGTACGGTTTCGAATAGAATATCTATCTTTAACTAAATGCATTTCTAGCTGAATTAAGAACACTTTTGCTCTTGATCTGCAGTTTTCAAAAGATGATTATCATGTTTCAAGTTTGACCCAATATTCTACTTTAAATTGCAGTTTTTCACTGATTTTTTATATTTACTTTCTTGAATTATTATTGAAAGGGAATCTGAAGAGATTTATACTCAAGAATTCAAGATATTGCACACACCAAATATAGTGGTAATGTGGTTAGGTAGAAAATGCATTATACAATCTTCAAATGTTTAAAATGAAGTGCAATAATTACTCCTACCTTCCTTGTTCATAGATAGACTAATTGCAGAGCGCAATTTAGCTTACAAGATTTTCGTATTAGCATTTACCATTATGATCTCTTTTATGAGCATTAATAGTTGCTGACCTTAAGAAAAGCACAGCATTATTTTCAATGAGTCCAGAGTCATAGTCTTCTGGGCGTGGTCAAGAAGCTCATTATAGACTAAACTAAATGTTGGTTTGGTTTGGTGTTGCAGAAGCCAAATCACTTTCGGAATTTAACAACACGCAAAACGAATGACATTAATAACTGTTCTATAGAGCACCGCAAATAATGCAATGCAATGATACCAAATTGGTCATAATTCCATACAGCTTCAGCAGAATCAGCTCACCTCACGTCAACCCGTCAAATTCATCAGTAGCAAAATAAAAGTAGTTGGAGATGTTGCAGGACAGTTATTCCTGCGAAATCTCTTCAACTTTTCATACAATATTGTTGGCTGTTGAGCAGGCCATATTTGTAGAGATGCAATACATATACAAAAAACACAATGAGAAGAAAATGAAAATATACTCTTTTGCCATATTCAGAATATTCAGATGGACGGAAAGTATACATATACTCCACTCCACTTTCAAGTATTTGCTCACCGACCTGGCTTTGGCTCTGCTGGTTGATTTGAATTTGATGATGATCATCTTGCTAATTGTGAAACATGCCGTCAGCCAAAGCCAAGCCAAGCCAGTTGCCTGGACTTATTTGTACACATTTTGCATTCAAATTCAAACATTGAGAATGCGTGGGCAAACAAAAGCATTGTTGTTGAAAGTAAGTCGGATAACTGACAAACAACTCAAACAAGCTCTTCCTTCCTTTATATAGTACTTCACGATTCTCAATCATAGTCAAAGCTCAACTCTAACTCTAAATACTAAATAGGGAGTTGAGATGAGATGAAATGAGGGACGAAATGTATGTAAGTACAGATATGTGAGGTAGCAAACTTTGTGATTGTGATTCAGAACAATACAATAGTCCCAGTTAGTAAGACTGTGTTGGTTTGGTTTGGTTTGGTTGTGTTATTGGTAGTAAATAAAAATATATGGCGGCTTATGTAACTCCTTTTTCACCAATTTTTTTTGTACTCCATTCTATTTGCAAACCCCCATTAGCTGATTACCCATTCATCGTTAAGTGAGTCCATTACAATTCGCCGATTGTAATAAGAGGTTCCCTTTGATGTTCCTCAACCATGATTTATTGGCTTTTGTTAGTGAGCGTAATGTAATGACATGACGATTCCTCCATACATACATTCGGCAATAACAGCAGCTGCACATTGCAATCCAATCCAATCCAATATCCAAATCCAATAGAAAATTGGTGATACCTACATAAACGCATGTGAGTAATCACATCAACTCAACTCACTTTGACCAACTGACCATTTCACACTGGTTTTGGTTTCATGTGAGATGGTGAGGGATGAGTGTGTAACGTGACCATTCACTTATAGTATAGCATAATATGCTAACACAATAAGTTGTTTGTAAATAGTGATCTGTCTAGCTCGAGAAGGGGTACCATATAGTACGTATCATCATCTCATCATCATCATCATCATCATCATCACAATATTGTTACGTTTGAGGTTCAACTTCATCTTTTGCTGAATAATTTTCATGCGATGGGGATCCATTATTACCTCTCTCTATCTCAATCTTCTCAAGACATTGTTGTAGTTGTGTTCCTTCGCCTTTCTCAACCTGTTGCCAATGATTATTGAATTGACGTCCAAAAGGAAAACTCCCACCTCAGACAACTTTGTGTTATGTTGTTGATCATCCTGTCCCCTTAATTTGCATAAAAGCTCTCACTGCACTCTCTTCTCTGCTTTTATACAATATTTAATATATTTAGTTTACTAGATTAGATTAAATGAGCTGTAGTGAACTAACTATCAGAATCAGAATATATTTTGGGCTGGTGTGGTTGCAGCTGCTATTATTCATGGTATTCAAAATCAACTGTCTTAAAATATTCTGCACAAAACCAATTGACACAAATATATGTGCATTTATATTCACTATTCACAATCTTATCCTACGATACGATAGGATAAGTGAATTTTGAACTAAATGCTCATTGTTAGAGTGAGTGAGTGTGCCTAAAAGCATGATATATATTGTGATAGCCACACAAGTTGACTTTTGTAAACATTTTGCTCATCGACAGCATCCTCAGAACTTACCTTTGTTCAGCTTTTCTCCTCCCCAACACACTTTCATCATTATAATGAGTGAATTGTGAATATAAAGAATATAAAAATGGCAAATGAGTTTCGAGTGCGAGTGCAGTATCATTATTATTATATGACGATGCTCTATGTAATCTACACAAGCATATCATGATCTCACGCGAACCATGATTTCCATTCCAGTATTCTCATTCATTCATTCCTTCATTCATTTGGGTTGTGAGTTGCGAAATTGAATTATAAAAATTTGTCAAAAATGTCACACTTTCTAAAAGTGCATTTTAAATGTCATCTCCATCCCATCTCACATCTCACATCAGATCAAAACGTAACGTCCAAAAATCCAACCTCTTTTTTACCTTCGTCAGCAAAAACTGCACGACAAATCTCATTCAATTGAATTATATCATGTTGGAAATTGCAAAAATGCAAATGCAACTCCAACTTAATGCTTTTGCAGCAGCTGCTGCTGAAGAAAATGATGAGATGTGATGTGGTGTGCGATATCAGAAAATTTTGATACCTTTTATGAGCAAAGAATTTTAATGACAGTGGAGTAGAGTAGTCTGCAATGACTTTACACTCCAAAAAAAGGGTTTCTTATCAAACTTGAGGATCTCTTTTGCAGGCTTAATTAAAGAAAATATATTATTCTACTCTATCGTTCGTACAGTAGTAGTACACATTTGCATTGCCAAAAACTTTCAATCATTTTTTAGTGATAAGATTATCATCCTACAATTGGTGGTAGCAGCAGCAGCAACAGCTACTACTGCCTGCCACTGATTTTGTCTGGCTTTATGTTGACCATTCAATTTTATAGCTGCTGTTGAGAAACAATAAAGCAAACTAAATGGATGTTTCGATGACTTAATTGGATGCAGAAATATATGACCATAATATGAATATGTTGATAGCTCCTGATGAAATGAAATGAACCGTCAAAAATTTTGTAAGGTGATCACAACTTCACAATTCACAACACAACCAAAAATATAAAAAAGATAAGCATATTGACACACCACACCGATAGGTTGTTAAAAAGAAATGAAATTTTAGTGTTGTTTTGTGTTGTGTTATGTTATGTTAAGTAATCTTCTTGATCTACATCCATCTCCTTCCTCTTTGATTTTAACAAATGAACCGTTGAAATGAGATTTCATTTGTGTTACATATTCAATCATCGTACTCGCACTGAGCACCGTTGCGTTGATCGTAATGAGTGAGTATTACACTTCTAATAGAGATTTAAACAAAGACCTGAATACATCAATAAGCTTCCGTCATCCCAACACAGGTTTTTTGATTTGGTCTTTATGATAAGTTGTTCCAATCACAATCAGGATGACTATGACTTGAAGGGGAATGAACTGTAGTCAGAATCAGACTCAGACTTCACAACTCAATATTTTTCTCACTACAGACTGCAGTCATAATAGCCGTCAACCCAATGACCATGTTAGTTTTTTAAAGCTTCTGTATTTATTACTAATAATCTACACTAGTTGCAGTTGTTGAGAGGTTTGGTTTGACTAAAAAAAATTTCGGTACGTAGAACTAATTTGTTCTCGTGAAATGTAAATGTCACTTGTCAATGAACGTTTTTAGTTGACAAACGGCGTGGGCTGCGTTGACGTTCTGTTCTGTTGTGTTGTTTATACTTTGTGTAGGAAGATAACATCTGTGTCCGAAGAAAGAATTCCTTTGTCACATTTTGTTGCATGAGAAGAGTGAAGGATTTCATGTTGTGAAAGTGAAAGCGGTGGTTTGGCTGCTGGTTGGAATTGGAAGTAGATACGAGTACAAACTGATTTTGGGTCAGTGCAAGCAAGCAATAACTCAGCTGAAACATAATATATATAATGTTGTTAGGGATCTGGATCGTTGTAAAAATACGGAACGAATGAGAGTTATAGTTAAATGCATGCATGTTAGTGTTTAAAAGTCGAGGACGAGACGAGACCAAAACCAGGTGTGTTTGATAGTGAATTTAGGTACGATACCCTACAAACCAAACCACACCACGTATCATTTAGCTTATCATTAATAAATGGAGGCTTTGCTACAACTACAACTGAAGGAAAACTCGGTAAATTTTGTATCGAGACAAGATCTCACCTCACATTACTCATCAGGAGATCAGATAAACATCTAGTTCTTGTTAGGACGGAGCAACAACATGGTAAAAACTGTGTTTTGGGATTTTGATCTTGTGAAAGATGAACATTTTCTGAGACTTTTCTTTGTTGATACATGGTAGCAAAGTGTGTGAAAAATGGGATGTGGAAACGAAACGAAAGGATCATTTTTTCAAATGATGATAAATATACTACTTTATGTTAAGGGTTGGATTTTGGTTAGGAAAAAGGTTACAATAGAAAATAGTGACCATGGTCAAGGATTAAAAAGTAATGTGAAGAATGCACAGTGGCTGGTTTGGTTGATTGTTGATTCCGTAGTAGTATTTCATATCTGATAAGCCTTTTCTTACATTTTGTACATTATATTAAAAGAAAATTTTAAGTAGGAAGTGCAATGAAGTGAAATGGATACCTTTTTATTACATTTTTCTCTGTAATTCAACTTAATGCTTAGTCATTAATCATTTCACCAGATTTACGGCATATTGTAGAAACGCCTTTAGAGCCGTTTTCAAACCCATAATCTCAAATTAGCTTTGTTGAGCTGAACCTCTCACACCTGAGCATCCTTCTCATCTCATCCCATTAATTTGTAGGGTTCTTTAAGTATGAAAAATGGGGAAGTATATTTTATTTTTTATTTTGAAATTAAATGGCATGATTTGAAATTATTGGTTTCTGGTTGAACGCTCCCATTTCCAGGATTCCCATAAAGCACTACACTAACCAATGATAAGAGGACCGAGTCTCCGTCTACCTTTTTTTTTGCTTTGTATATTGTATATCATCTTGTATCCAAGAAATTTTCATGCCTTACAAATCCACTAACCTCTATAATCATTCAAGTTAATTGGAAGATCACCAAAAAAACGAACCAAAAATGATTTTGAAAAAAAAATCCATTCACTTTCATTTCTGAGTTGAGAAACTGCCAAAATAATGCACATACAACTTTTCTTGTTAGTCTTTTCAGTAATTTCATTCACACGAACAAAATATCATATATATTTACTTTTTACGGTTGTATGATTGGAGTGAATGCTCTTTTGACTGCTGTACTTGTACTCATGCTCAAACTCAAACACATTCACGGTTATGTTATGTTATGCTAGTATATTAGTTTGAATTGAAGTATCGAAGAAAAAACTTCCTTTAAAGTGTAAAAAAGACGTGTGTATTGTGTTTTAGCAGCATACATATAGCAGTGAATGCATTTGACTGGCAAATGCTAAATTAGAAAAAATATATGTTGTGTCGTTGTGTGCACACACACGTACATTATTTGGCTACAGTGCATTAGCAGCAATGACATGGTGCAAACAAGTTGGAATTAGATTTGCCAGCGGCTTCACTATTCACATCACATTGAAAAATATGAGGTATAGCTAATATGTGAGTGTAAAATGAGTTTTAAGTCTCTTTAGGGTGAATGAAGACTTGAGTTAATGATATTTGATGGCTCATACATATTTCAATGGGTGAGCGCAGTGGACTGAGCTGAGCTTGAGTATATGTATAGGCATACGATGAATTCATCATGAAATGAATGAGCATTGGTTTTGGCTTGGCTTTATGGTTATATATTGTTGCACCGAACTTATATTATATTGCAAAGCCTATTATTGCGTAATGAAAAGAAATGCAGTTGCTGACCAATTGATCATCATCACTTGAGTATTATCATGTTTCCAAACTAGTCAAAATCGTGAATGGGGTTGAAGGGTACGTACATACGTACTCGGCACTACGTTTGTGTGTCTATAATATGCCGATGAACTCAAGTGTATTTTAGTATTTTACGGAGCTCAGAATTTCTCAGAAGCGAGGGACTCAAAAGTCTCAAAGGCTAGGTCATTATAACATCATAATTTGGAGTCATAATCATCATCCCTCATCATCCTTCTTTATCGATGGCATCCCCGTACCGCATTGCAATGCAATGTCCATCTTGGTTTGGTTGGGACATGCAGTTTGAAGTTGCAACAAACAAGCAAAAATATATAGTACCCAGCAGACCCAAGCCACTCTTTATATGAAGCAATACGTATAATTTTGGGCATCTTAAGCCCGACTTGCGAAGAGTACTAAAATGTAATTAAACAAGCTTGTAATTTTTTTTGTTATGTCATTTTTAGAAAAAGATAAAAAATCGTGTTGCATTTTGAAAAGTGAGCCAGGCCAGGTACTTATTTATGTTCCTTAATGCAAAATACAAAGTTGGCTTGGCTTGATATTATCGTCATCGTCCCTTGAGGCGAAAACCATATAGTTGTAGAACTCATGTCGAAAGGATTGAAAAATGGATGGATAGGAGAATCACGAGAAATGCATAAGTGCATCTATTGTGTAATATAAAAAAATGTGCCTAAAATACGTAGTAGGAGGCAAGGTCAACTGCGCTGCGTTAGTGCGACTCTTTGTTGTGTGGGTAGTTGCGTTTTGAGTACCTGACGATGTTTATACCTCTCGCAGAGAGCTGAGCTGAGAAGTAAGAGGTTTCAACTGCAGCAGGAGATATTCCTGGAATATATATGATTACGGTGCACTATGATGCAATCATGCAACCAGAAGATTTTTTCAATTTTCCCTACCCTTCTTATTGTGCAATAAGTACATATGAGTTTGAGCCTGAGCGAGTCATCTCAATTTTATGTCGTGCGCATTTGCATCTTAGTTGCCGTGATCTGTCAAATAACGGATGTTTATTGAAAAAACCGTACCGTTTGTAAATTTTTTCTTGGCATTCGCTCTTATGATAACGATGCGTTGCGAGGCTTGTTTACGTTTACTCAGCGTCTCAGGGAGCGATAACAATAACAGCGTTCGCGTTTGGAGCGGCATTTTTCCCTTTTTCTATATCGTTATCGTTTTTGATGTTCACGTTCACTTTTTTTCTTCTCTAACCAGCACGACTTGATATTTGATGGGATAAGGTAGATAAAAAATCATAAAAATTTGCATTATTTTTTTCTTCTTCTGCTTTAACTCCATCTCATCCATTCGATTAAACGAAAACGACAGATTGGCTGGCTGGCGCTGGTGGTGCTCTACCGTCCTAATTTCATGAAGTGCACCGTCACATCACAGCGCAATATATAAGCCAATATAAGGCAGGTTCTTTTTATTATATAAGATGATGATGATGCTACCCAACAAATATGACATATGCATACTTAATATGTGAATCACTTGCTGCCTCTTCTCATAAGATAGCCATATAGCCACCGCACCGCTTACATAAAAACCGCTAAGGGCTATGAGATAATAGGGAATCTTGTTCCCTTTTGACTTCTTCAACTCTTGCTCACTTCCAACCAACTTCACAAGTTGTGTGTCTTGTAAGCAATCAGAGGCAAGCATGCATGACATCTCAACATAATCTATGCAATTCGGTTTGGCATCTTGGATCGGCATCTCATTTATAATCTCTCATAAGCACAACACAAAACACAACCAGACCAGACCAATGCACATACGCAGTCAAGTCCCCTCTCTCTGTGAATTTGAAAGGTAATTACCTCTCAGCGCCCCTTTTGTCTCTCGTCCACTTATTAAAAACTAATGATTGGTTTTTCTGGGATACAAAAAGGTACACCGCGAGTAGTAGTGCGATATAGCCATAGCTGCACTTTATAATTCATTCTAGCGTAGCAGAGCACTAATGCTAATATGTTAGTCATATATAAGCACATACGTACGTACGTGCCCGTAATAATTCCGCATTTCTTGGTTACCATACTGGTTCAAATCAATTCTTTCCAAGTTGTAATCAACTAATGTGCATTTCTCTCTGCAACAGTGCCCCTCTGAAACCCATAGCGTTACGCTGGTTATGCGAATGTGATGCGATGGTCAATGGTGTTACAGGTGAAATTGCTTGCATTTTTGGCTCTAGTAGTACATGTAGGTATGCGTGTATAGTATTTGCCCACTTATGTGAAATGCTTTTGCAGATTTCTCCATTCAAAAAGAAATATTCACGTATGACATTTATTTTCGCACAAGGAAACTAGGTTCAATCCACTCCACTTCCACCATACCAATACCACGCAGTTTAGTCTGTCACCAAAATGACCTAAAACAATTGACTTTGCACGTGAGGGTCAGTAATGTCATCGTCATCAACCACAACAATGGATGCAACCATTGCAACTTCAGTTCAAACTCAAACAGGCAATGCACAAACACGCAACTCAGTCAACCAAACGTGTAAAAAGACACCAGCTTTAAAGAAAGTGTTTCCTTTAAAACAATGGTGATTATATTCTAACGTAAGGCACGCGTAGGTACATACCGAGCCGTGCTAGAACAATTACTCTTGTTGTTTTTGTTCCGTCTTCTTGCGAAGATTACATGTTGATGTGACGGAGATAACGGAAATGGAGTAGATCAGTGCGCTTACGCAGTATAAGTATAAAAACCATGTAATATACGAACATAAAATGATATACCTACATAAATGCACACGATATATATATGTGATGCAGCAAGGCAAGGTTTCATTGACCATCCTGTTATTACACGGCGGAGAGGCTAATGCAATGTGTGTGCAATTAAAAACTCTACGCAACTTTCTACGGAAGAGAGCAGTTTTTCAACTTTGAGTGAAAGAAAAATATAATATAAGGTGTAATATGATATATGAGTTGTGTTGTGTTTTGTTTTGTGCTTGTAAGCTCAACTATAAAAATAATTGTGACAACAATTAGCGGTTTTACTTTTTATGACGGCGACGAGAGGAGGAGGAGGATGATGATGATGATGAAAAAATGTAGTTAATATTTCTTAAATTTTACCTGTAGCAAATTACTCTTAAACAAGGGATGCAACAGCAGCAACAGCGTCTCATACTTGCCTATGCCCATACAAAACAGATCTATTCAGTATCATCATATCATCTAAACAATACAATACTGCTCAGAGCCTCAAAAGAACGTCATAAAATATAATGATTATGTGACTGACCGTTGCGTTGCGTTAAGCAGTTCTGGTTTACAGAGCGTAAAACAAATTATTGTTTTTTAAAAATTGTACTGTTGACTGACTGAAGAAGTGAGTGAGTGAGGGCTCCTGGGCTGTGAGTGAGATGCGATTTGCTCATAACTTATCAACTTCTCTCTCAATGACATAGTTAGTTGTTTACATTTTTTGTACAAGATTTTATACGCATATAAAAATATAGAGATACACATGTGCCTAAAAATGAATAAAAGTTGCCTATAATATAGTTTATCGTCAACAGAATCAAGTTTACGTACCTTGACTTGACTTGTCTTGAGTAATTACATCAAAAAATTAAATACACACATATGAAATAAAAAGATAGATCCATCCTTCTCTCTCTCTCTCTTCTTTTGCAATACATCCAATTTTTCTTCATATAAAGCAATCTGATTACCAAAGTTCACCCACAGAGTAGTGGCAGTGGTGGCAATGCAATGCCTACTTTTAATGCATATGTGCATAAAATAATGACGTAGGAAAGTCATGAAAAAGTCATGGGCTTCTACACGGCTGCTATTTTATCAAATACTATCATATCACCCACTACTGCACTTATTGTGCATGCTCAAACTTCAAACCATTTTTTTTCTTGTGAGAGACTCAGAGAGTGTTGTTGTTGTTTGGGCAGAAGAAGAAAAATGTTTTATAATTGTGTATTCTTTTGAAGAAAAAAAATGTGAATGTCAATAATCATGATGCATAAATGCATGCATAATGATTTTTTCATTTGTGTAAAATATACCTACTTATTTTAATTTATGTACCTACCTACCAACCAACTAACTAAACCAACTGAAATTATTTTTGATTAGCTTAATGTATATATGTATGTATAGGACAAACGTGCTACAATGTGTTTGTGTATTGTATGAAGACATTAAATGCTTTCTTAAGTATTCCAAAACCAACCCAATATCATCATAATTCAAATTCTTTTCTTTTTTGACAGTTTGCATTGCATTGCATTGCACAATCACAACCCAATGAAAATATTTCATTACCGCTCTCACATTTCCATGTAATAGTAGTAGCTCACAATTTTTTAATAGATTTTTATGTAACATGGCATTTATTTAACCAGTTCAAAAAAAATAGTTTTATGTTCATTCTTTGTTATGTTATGTTATCTCCATTTGAAGTAAGGTTAAACATGGCTACTACAACTGACAAGAAAACATGTTCTCTCATCTCATTGACAAGCGAAACGTCATCCAATCCAATTCAAGAACGCTTGAGAAGCATGGTTAGAGTTGTATTAGAGGAATATTACTACTAGCCAAGCCAAGCCAATTTTCAAGGCTAACTCTGAACCCCATCACAACACAAAGTCGTAAGCCCAACTTGTCAATTATAGAGTGAAGCATGAGGAGCGACACTTAACTAGCCGTTTAGTGCATAGAAGAACAAACATTATTTATTTAATATCAAATCAAGTCTCCTTCGTCCTCCTCCTCGTGTGACTTGACTTTCAGCAGATAGATCAGATCAAGTCGGCAGCTATGAGGTACGGTACAGCATTGTATTATAGGTACATAATATAATACTACTAAAAGGCGATGTGATTGAAAGAAAAGGTGCGGTTTGCTGGTGCGTAAGAAAATGTTCACAATTGTATTCACTCAAACACACAATTTAATAATAACATTCAACATTTATACATTAATGGCCATTCATCGTAATAGTTGTGTGAGTTGCAACTGTAACGAGAGATATTATGCATATATTATATTATGTATGTATTGTAAAGTATTTAAAGGTTCTCTTGTAGTGTACTTTCATTCAAACCTCGTCAAGTACACGTAAGTACCTACTTTGTGTCCATTAGAACATAACATGCGCATAATATATACATAGCCAAGCAAATATTTATGACGATGTAACAAAAGAATTGGAGTGGTAGAGTGGAGGCGATCGAGATAATAAGAAATCAATATCATGAAATGCCCCTGATAAGTCAAGAAAACACATTGTGTTTGTAATTAGTGTTGAAGGAATTAGATTGGCTTTTTAGTACAACTCTTATAGCTTTTCTATATGAGCACTGAACACACATGTTATATGAAATGCTGATGCTGATACTCTATATTCAATATTATGTGTGTTTATAGCACTCCATATCTTATATTTTTTATAGGAGCTGCTACCTGTCTATACGACTTATAGAAATAGATAGTTTACATGTGATACCAGATACAATATCCTTTAATAGCTTGACTAAGGGTTCTGGCATGTGTACAAGATGATAAGCAAAAGTATATATATATATACTACAATAGGTAAATATCGTGTGATCGTGGCTAAGAGATCATCGAACGAGCGTTGTTAGTTGTTGTTGAATTATGATAAGACAAGTCAAGACAAGGCTACCACCACCAACCAAACCAAACCAAACCAGTACCACCATTTATTTTACTATAAAACTTTGAAGGGTTTACCTTGTTACCTTAAGTGTATCATGTATACTATAAGCATGATGTTTGCTTTGGCTTGCTATATGCTAGGCTAGTCACACGAAGTGCACTCCATATTTATTATGCGTTATGAATTTTATTCAATTCAACATTTTTTATTCTTCTATATAAAATTCAACATTGTTATGTATATTATGTACGGGGCTTGTTGACCACATTTGTAACATATGGACTGCACCATATTAAATGAAATTAAGAAGCCCTTTCCATTTCATTTTAATTTTTTTATATGCATATAAAAATATGGGAGATGGTGGATTGAATCATTGAATACCTATGGTATGGTATGGTGTAGCCACCATCCTTAAACTGATTTTTTGTTGTTGTGTACAATGCCATTTAGAAAACACAATTTTTTTTGAAAAAGTACTTTTTCACTCACGTGTGTGTAAAAAATTGCAAGTAGTCAATAAAAAGCTGGTATGTAAACTTGAGTTGAAATGTGTGCATTACTAACTGGCTCTGGCATTCAAATCAGATTGGTGATAAGTACAAGTTAAAACTATGTCTAAAGGTGATGTGATACATGCATACATAAGGTAATAAAATCGTGTAGTTAATTATGTTGAGCCTTTGAGTAGAGCAAAGAAAAAAAACGAGAGCCTTTTCCTTCACTTTTTATTATGCTGGCGACAGATATCGATGATGGCAAACAAACAAAAATTGAAGTTTGATGTGTCCCTAAGTGAAGCTAATACGGAGAGACAATAAAAAATGTGAAGTGAGTGAGGTGAGCCCTGAGCAAAATTCCAACCTTGTCTCTGATCTTGTCACTAAAATCGACTTGTAAGCTCGCTTGCTCTTGTATTTTATCATAATATATCATATCATATCATGAAAGGATCAAACTCAAAACTTTAAGTTTTTTTTTTGGAAGTGCGTGTTGTTCTTGTGTGTAAAAGGAATTTTTATCATCATCTCTTCTTGTTCTTCTACATAATTCCATTTTGTTGAGGGTTTTTCTTTGCATGCAAATGGCAAATATGTTTAGTGTAGTAATTATGATAAAGTAAACTATAAATAACATATGAAGTCAGATCAAGTGATGCAGAATACATTAGTTTGTAAGTAATTATACTCCCTTGATGGCATTATTGCTATTAATTTTTTTGAATGAAAGATTTATACACTCTCATGTGATGCTTGTAAAGTACCTACGCAGCGTGAAGGCAAGAAAAGGGATGTGCGTAGAGTAGAAGAGTATATAAAAATAATATAATATATAATGTATGTAGGTACAGCTACAGCATAATCACAATCAGAAAGAAACAATGAATGAATCGATATAGCATGGTGCATGGTATACATACCGCATAAAAGGATAGATGAACAGGTTCGTTATTTTCATGAGAAACATATTACTTTTGATTTTTACTTGTTTAGTCGACTCGAGTTGGAGTCTCGAGCCCTTATACATACTTTATACCTGTTTCACATTCATTCAAACGAAGCGGATGATAGAAGCATTATTATTATTATTATTGAGTCACAAGCTTATCTATTCAACAGATCCTTTGGATTGGATGGGTGCGCTCGCTTTGTATTATTGGCTTTGGCTTTGGGTTGTGTTGTTGGCTACAGGTTCACTTTGAAAAGAAGAAAGAATGAAAAAAAAACATGTAATTTAACGGCAGGAAAACTGCAGTATTCACTTTCATTTAATTTCTCATAATGTGCGTATGCAATTACTTTATGCATTTTCTTATCTATATAGCAATAGATTTGTACTTTTTTAATGTTTCTATTCAATTCAATTCAGGAGGAGAGGCGGTTATAGTCATGTATAAAGTTACACTGCAAAGATACAAAGTGGTTTGGTTTTATATATAGTTAGTTAGTAACACATGTCTAATTGTGCTTCTAATGTATGTGGTTAAGGTGAGTTGAAAAGACTGATTGGGAAGGGAACTCCCATTTTCGTGAAATTATAAAACTACAATTGCAAATTTATACTTTTTCAGTCCGAAAATAGATAGCATACTATATAATTTGTGGTTTATCATGGATCTAAGAGAAAGAAAGGGATTAATTTTTAGCACTGAAATTGAAAGTGAGAATCATCCTCAGAGGGCTGACTCGCTGACTCTTCACTATCACTTTTGAGAAAAATTACAGCAAAGTAATTTTTACCAATCAGTCGTCTCCATTTTATTGTGGATAAGAATTTAACGTATTAACATTACATAGAATTGCAATACTTGTACACATCTATGATTTTGCTAATTTATTAAACATTCTTTAAATATAACGTGAACGCATAACTTTATCATAAATACATACGCCAACCAACTCGCTAAAGGTTCAAGTTTTATGACCACCAAGACAATAAATTGTAACTAAAAGAGCCAAAACAGAAGCCAGCATCAGTTTTGTTTTTGGCATTAGAAATACGCGTTCCCTCCTCTCCTCCACACCATTCATCATCATCAACTGCATTATCACGGTGATGATGAAAACATACTCCAACCAAGTCCTTTTTTTATACAATCACAAAACATCAAGTGCCATTCCACGCCTTCACCTTAAATGTCGATGTCGGTGGTATGGTAGTGGCAAGTGCGTAGTGAATGCATTTTTAATATGCAATCCTTGCTTACTTCTACTCTGCCCAAGTCCAAAACCAAAACCAACTACAACAACATCACATCACATCTCTTGATCTAATTTCCCCTGACAAAAGAATAGAATAGATCTTAGCATTTAAACATTTTATTTTTATTACAACCTCACCACCAACCAACAAGCAACCCAGCTAAAAAAACATTTTTATATTTTTAGTTCTCTTTCTTGGCTGGTGGCTTGGTGAAGTAGTAACTCTTGATCTGATCTGATGAAAACTAAAAATGTATATTATATTTTATTATTGCATGTTGCATGTTGCATCTCGTTCATTGTCAGCAAAAGGCCCCATAACGTGTGCATTTACTCTCTACACCTTTTCTGTGTGTTGCAACAAATCTTAAACATGCACACAAGAGCAAGACACACAAATAACTCTGTTTCGTTTTTGTACTAAACGGACATGCTGTTGATAAATGTGGATGGTAATGAAATGTTGGTGTTGATTCTTGATGATGAAAATGAATGCGAAATGCAGTACTGTTGCTGCATGTAGTAGACAGACACAAGCAAGAGTCTTTTGGTAATATAATTTTCTCTATTTCTCCATTTGAAAAGGTTGGGTGAAGCTGCATTACAACCATAAGAACTTTTAGGTATAATGCAATAATATAATATGCAATGATGATGATGATCATCATCATCATAACTTAACACAACACAACACTACCAACCCAAGCTATAAACAGCAAGAGAGGCTGACCAAGACACAGAAATAAAGTGGAGAGGAGTGTTTTACTGTTAAGCATATAGTATAATATGCAACATGATCAACAGTAGTAGTAATTTTATTTGAGCCTTTTCTATTATATGCTAAATTTATGCTAACATGCTCAACTGTCCCAGTTACTGTTTTTAACGGTGTTTTGCTGCACTGCAGCAGTTGCCACTGATTGTGAGCAATTTGGTACAGTATTGTATTATATTGTGCACAGGTGGTGGACGTGGACACACAAACACAATATGATGCAGTTTGTGAAGAGGCATAATTGTTTACCTACCTGTCCGACCAAATTGATTTTTAATTGTTAATTCATCATTTGCCTAATTGTTTGTGATTTGTCATTTAGCAAATTATTGCACTAGTCCTTGTAAAATCTTTAATAGTCAAGCAAGATTGAAGATAACACAGATAAAGACAGGTAGAGAGAGATGTGGTTGGAGTGGAAATTGGAATGCTATTAATCACACACCCTCCCTGATAAATTTCTCAAGTAATTAATGATGAGTTGTGATGAGAGACAATAACCTTTTTCTAAGTTGAAGATGAAAGTGAAGTTTGTTGTGCAAAAAGTAAAATAGTTTTCAATTTCGTAGAGTAGTATTTGGTGGGTTTGGTTTTTGGGTTTTGGTTGTCATAAACTTAAGTCTCGCAGAATTCGAAATATTTTCGCAATCTCTATTTTGAGTTTTGGCTTTGGCTTGGCATTCCTACACCTTTCTTCTGGTTCGCCATAATTGTATCTGCTGTAGTACGTACAAGGTGGTCTAATAAAAAAGGAACGCGTTGTGTGCTGGCTCGAATGTCGAATTGCACACTACAACTCTTCTAATTATTGTATCACATCATAAAATCTCATATTATTTTTTTCTTGGATTTATTCAGTTGAGCAATGGAACGCAATGTCATGACTGATGGTAATGGTAATAATAATAATAATATGATGGTTGTGTTATGTGATTTGGTTGGGCCCTTGTTAAAAGGATAACGATAACAGGCGAAAACTAAGGCAAGTCATGCATGAATATTGTCATTTTCATACTCATTCATCCTTGCTGTCTCATGCCGTTGCGTCTTCTGTACCAAAGTTGTTAATTCTATGTGTATATGCTATAATGGTCAAATGGTCTTTGAGTGGACGTTGAGTTGAGTTGAGGTTCGTTCCTCTACAGCTTATTGCTGAGTTGATGCTCATTAGTGAGTGAATAAAACTGGGCTAGGATCACGGTCGGTCGGTTTTCTTGGTTGAATAGCGGCAGCAGATAAGAGAGTCGTAATAGAAAAGTGCTTTTTAGCAATGATTGTTTTGTAGTTGAGTTTCTAGTTCGGTAAAAGTGACGATGTGATTATGTGACAGTTAAAGTTGCATATTATTATTATTAGCCTTTTTATTGCCGACTTGCTGGCTACATTCCTTCTATTTGCCTGCTTGACCGAATTTAAAGAGATGGGAAGACCTTGGCAAGTTCTTACTCTCGCTCTATGCACATTATCATGATGATCGTGTTGTTGGTTATCGTAAAAGTACTTAATTTACTGGTTTTGAATAACTATACATATCTATCTATATGACACTGCAATTGCAATGCAAAGCCTTCAAAATACCATCATCCATTTTCCTCTTGTTTGACACTCCACATGTTTATGTGGGGATAAGAGTCATCAAATGAGTCAGCAAAAGTATTGGATCCGATGACGAAAAGATTGATAGATTTTCGTTTTGAATCTTGGATGTTGGATGCTCTCGACAATTTTTAAACTTTGATTTGATAAGAATTATGATGATGTTCCGTTGTTTTTTGTGAGCGCAGGATGCAATTGCTCCACTTATCACTAAAAGTTATGATGATATGATGCAAGAAGTCTGCATTTTTATGTGCAACCTACAACACAACGTTTAATGATGTGAAGTGAACAATAGACATCTATGGCTATAAGGCCACGTTATTATGTTATGTTATGTTATTGTTATTATCTGATTTGTATTAACCATACCACCGAGCAGTAATGAACAAGCATAACTAAATATCCTTTGAGAATGTGGCCTAAAAAGATTTTGACATTTGCTGTCCAACCGTCAAACTCTAATCAATGCACAATGCATTTCTCCGCATGATTTATCAATGCAAAAGTTATCGAAAAAAATAATATAGGGATATACAACAAAACATCATCAAAGCGGAGGATAATAATAATGATGATGGTGGTGGTTGTAGTATGGTTTTGTTTGTAAGTGGGAGGATGATTTGTGGCTAATCTACTCGATAAGGTGCAACAGGTCCAAGGCTAGCTTTGATCTTAAAACGCTGGTAATATGCAGATCACCTTCATGATGATGATGCTAAAGCCTTTCTTTAAAAATATATCATTTTGAAAGCCTCTTTGTGGCATCTTCAATCAGACTAGCGCAATAGTGCAGCAACATAACAGTGTCATTTGAGGTTAGACAAAATCGATAGTGTTGTTTATGAAGGGTAATATAGTATTACCAAACTGAATTACATCATATTTCAAAGGATGATGTGCTATGATTTGATGTGGTGTGGCAAATGGTAAATATTATATTGGTTTAAAAATAATATCAACCATCTCAACTCTCAGCCTTGCCTTCCTTGATTCAAATTCAAGCTGGTTGAAGATAGGATCGTCTCGCTCCTCAAAATCTGCAGCAAAGTCATAACTACTCACAGCCAAAGCCAAAGCCAACCAATATAATTTATCGCTTCAATGAATCAATCATTTTTCCATATCGCGCACATCATCATAATATTCAATGCACTTTGAAGAAGAAGAAGAAGGGAGAGAAAGAGTTGTCCATGAAATTTATCATTTCATTTCCCTTTCCAATTGCCGGTTTTGACAAGCGTGTAGGATAAAGAGATTTCATGCCTGTAGTACTTACACAAATGTTATGTAATATAATGTAATGTAGGCCCATAATTATGGCGTTTATGGCTACTCTTTCAATTTTATACTCAAGTTTCTTTGTTTTTTTTGTTCTTTTTTAAAGAAATACTGAAAAGCCACACCAATCAGACGACCATCATCGAACGTCCACCATGGTCTCCCGCCGTCGTATTCTATCTCGATCTCGGGACGACCTGAATCTCCCAGAAGCTCCGGTGGTGGTTCCCGTTGAAGAGGAAGATGTTTGGTTTTCAAAGGATAAACTCCTAAAGGTAAGATTGCAAGATGCAATTTCATTTTCCATTTAATTTAGTTTCATCATCATTGGAAAAACCGCAGTGCTTTTGGCTTTAAAGCTTTGGCTTGGCATGCCATACCACTATAACATTAACATTAGCACATTTGATTGAGCATTAGCATTAGCATTATATAATATGGAGGCTCCTTCTTCCTATTAAAAAGGAATGTGTGAATCATTCTTTTTAATATGTTGGGCTTCCATTACTTCAGGCTTCATTTCAGCCTGAATGACGATGAGTGAGTAGTAGTAGCCTTAAGAGTTGTCCAGATGCCAAGTAAGTGCAATGCAATCTTTATGGCATGGCAAAAAAAAACGTTATTATTGCATTCATTGCTACCAGCTACTATACATCACTCCAGTCAGTCAGACACCACACCACATCATACCAACACCTATCTAATTCTAATAGAACAAAAAAAACGTTTTGAAAGTTGATGCTTGGCACGACTAAATGGAACAATTGCTACGTCATTCTTTTCGTCAAGAAAGGAAAGAAAGAATGAAAACATGTTGCTCCTATTCTCCCTCTTTGAATTGCATACATCCGTACTTACATCAAATCAAACCCATCTTCATCTTCCTCCTTTTTCATTTGGTCACCCGCATAATGTGGTAATGGTAACAATAACAATGAATATGCAAATGGAATCGGACAACACTTCGGTATGGGATCCATCCACATCATACAATTATTATTATTATTATTATTGCCACTATCAAGAAGTACTCATACAACCAGTCCAAAAGTAAAAATTTTCCGGCTTGCCTTCATGACTATCATGGAACTGGATGGGTGAAGTGATGGTGATGATGATGATGATGATGATGATGATGAGGAAAGGAAAAGCAAAATGATGAAGCCAAGCCACCAAAGAAGGAAAATAAAATGTTTTCTTAAGAACAGACAACAGAGATCATATAATTGTAGTAATAATATCATCATCATCAGCATCATCATCATTTTTTACTCGCTAGCAATAATAGCTCAAGTAAAATTAATAGTCATAATAAATGTCTTCTCCACACTCACATTCGCACTGGGGAAGAAGGAGGAGAAGGTTTGAAAAGGGAAACGGAATGGTGGAGAGAGAGACCAAGAGCAAAAAATAAATGTTGTGTTGTAGATCAAGGAAGAGACAGGAGGGAGAGGGAAGAGAGAGAAACGCAAGTGATTTTGATGGAAGTGGTTGATATAAAAAGAATGATGAATCGTTCTTTAATCGCTCACTTATCAACTCCATGCAATCTTTCTGGCACTGTTGTTTCTCATTCTTAGTTTTGTTCTGAGGTGATTCTATCTCTGAAGCTTCTGCCTCTGTGTTGGCGTGGTGAGTCCATTTCTGGTCTGGCTATATATTTCACTGGTGTAAGTATTACCGATTGCAGTTGGAAAGTGAATATTGAAAACATGTTAGGAAATCAGAATTAATGCTCTGGTGAATGTGTGGCTTTTACACGAATGTAATGAATTTCTTAAAATACTTTAAAATATAACACTCTAATAGGTTTTCCGCAGAACTAGCAGTAGTGTTAGAATTGTGATAATAATTGACTACAGATTTGATTTTTTTGTTACTTTCATAATTCATTCCTTTATACTAACTCATATTTTACCCATTCTGAATGGAAATCGAGGAGACGTTTTTAAAATTTATTTTCTGTCTCATCAAGATATAGTAGCCACATACATCCTATCCTACATCTCAAGAGTTGGACCAACTACTGATTTTCTCCAACTTCAAATGTATTCCTCTTTTTGATTATGATTTTTTTTTTCAAATGTCATGATTTTATTATTGTTATTTCAAGGATTCTATTGTCTTTTTGTACCTGTTGTTTGATTTAAAGAGATATGGAATGAAATGATAGAAAAAGTGTTTGAACAGATGAAAGACAAGTGATTGCTGTGGAAGTAAATAAAAAATTCAGTCATGCCTATGCCGTGTCGTGGTGCAATGCAAATGCAGAGTACAGTTGAGTTGAGGAATTGCGTATACGTATTACTTATGCACCTACATTATGATAAGTATGAGTAATTAGGGACATCGAAAGTAATTCTTCGTCTTCCTTCATAGAATGACCATCTACAGCAGGATATGGTCTTCCGAAAGTGTTGTAATTGAATGTTGAGACAATTCAAAAAAGAGTTTTGGGATTGGCATGTAATGACTTCTACAAGAAACACAAACCATGTACTTGCAGTAGACTCGAAGGGAATATGGAATAAAACACGGTATTTTCTCATCTTCCTCTTGTCTTATTCTTTTATTACTGTACCAAATTGCTTTTTATTTCACTTGTTGTTCATTTACTTGCTAAATAGATCATCTTCATTTATGTATGAATACGTAGTACATGCATTGCATGCAATGAAATGAATGTAATCTTAATGTCCAAGTGGAAAAGTTGTGGGATGATGATGAAGCCTTTTTGTACTTACGTGCAATCTCTTCAGCTTCACAAACAAGAGGAATTTTATGTGGTATGGTGGTATGGTATTATTAGGCGTACACTAATAATTGTGGCTATGAACCAAACATTCGTTTTCATTATTGTTGTTGTTACTCAAAAGGATATTTATTCCCCTCTTTTATTCTTCTAGACTTTTGCAAAAATCAGGCCAAAAATTTTCAAGCCAGTATCCTATTCTATTGTGCTTTTTATATTCTTCTTCTTCCTCTGAATATAAAAATGAATGCATTTAGACAGACGCACAATTGACTAGCATATATAAAATGACTTCATGCTGCTGTGTATGTATATTATATTATTCGAAGAGAAATTTCTAGACCGTAATTTTTCCCTTCTTGTTTACGCTCATGTTCAACAATTTTGAGAGGAAAATCGCGTTCATTTCACTCAAAATATTTGAAGATCTTCTTTGATGATACTACTGCTGTGGTGGTGAGTTGAGTTTAATGCAATTTCGCTTCGTTCTGTTTGTTTATTAATCATTGTTGCACC
Source organism: Orchesella flavescens (assembly GCA_964034955.1). Lineage (NCBI taxonomy): Eukaryota > Metazoa > Arthropoda > Collembola > Entomobryomorpha > Orchesellidae > Orchesella > Orchesella flavescens. The sequence continues at coordinate 6,447,799 of OZ035955.1, forward strand.
CAACTGCACTAGACTAGACTACTCTCGATCATCACTCACTCAGTCAGTATGTGAAGATCTTGAATCTTTGAGTAAAAAAGATGCTTCTACAAATACACGTAGATAGGGAAATATAAAGCTAAAGCGGATATAGTATCATCATCATCATCATAATCATCATCAGCAGCAGCAAAATATCATAAACTTTCATTGAATCGTTTACACGGTCTGTCAGCCGAGTTTGTGTACTGCCTTGCATGTGCGTATGCATTTCACACTCATTCTGTCAGATTATTTTTCTCGTAAACTTCTTTTTGTTTTGAAGAGGAAGCGAACCAGCATATATGTGTGATATCTTAAGCAGTATAACAAGCGTACCTTTATTTATTAGGCATGGCATAATTTTAATGAGTAATGTGCAAGATGTGTTAATAATATGCAGAGAGTCAAAAGCATCAAGATATATATCAGATTTATAATCTGGGAAATCATGCGATTGTTCCATTGTCGTCCCATAACATAGAATGAACAGTGTGTAAGTGTAAACCATAGTTGATGTCTGTGTTAATTACAGGAAGTCTCTTGATACTTATGACTTGAGAACGCTCATATAATATAATATAATGCAGGAAGGCACATGCTGACTTTTGCTTTTGCTATGCAATGGTTTTTTAACGTGCCTTGAGAATATAAGCGAGTTTGAAAAAAGTGCATTTTGATCACCTATAAACTGTGCAGTACTGATAGAGTACTTAACATCTGTGTGGTCACTTCATTTAATAAACAATATCATTCATTGATCAAATTTAATTGCCATGATTTGATTGGGTAGTTTTAAGACTTTACTACAAACATAAAATATCTACGTAAGCTTGGCTTTGGCTAGGAGCTTGATAATAATTATTGTCTTCGTAAAATATCATGGCATGGGGTTACGCAACCCCTATGGAATCTTCCATCATCCAAGTTGAATGAACTACAGAGATATGTTATGAAGTACTGATAAAAATATATTATGAAGTTAATCATGTCCCGTTTAAATTGCGATGGATGGAGATATTAAGAAGGTGGTGGTGTTTAGCTATTCTATTTGGAATTCGAATTGGCACATTCAACATTGACTGGTTGGTGTTTATTTGTGCAGTGATGTGATGAGGTCCTTTTTTATTCTCACTTCAAAATTACTATCATCATTTAATGATCATATTTATTTTGACTGGGAGACAGAACACCGCTTCATGAAAGGTAGTGAAAGGATAAAAATAGAAGGAGAAGAGATGAGATGAGACAGATGAAAACAACGACCCGTTACATAACTTTCTTTTGACCGTCTGTTTCTTCAGTTGTTGTGCTAGGTAGGAAGGTAGGAAGGAACGTGACTAAAATGATCTACACGCCCCGTACTTACGTAAAGTAATACTCAATTAGTGTTGGCACAAGGGGTACCTCAAACTTTTTGTCTCCGATTACGCTGAAAATTTGCAGGAATATAGACTTTAATGCGTAGATTACGAATCTGAAATCAGAAAAGAATTTTAATAATTTTTAAAAATTGTTTAATGGCAAAAACCGTGGCGGGAAAAATTTCCCGCCGTTTTCTCCCTCTGGGGGGCCCAACTTTAAAACAAATTCTTTTCTGATTTCAGATTCGTAATCTACGCATTAAAGTCTATATTCCTGCAAATTTTCAGCGTAATCGGAGACAAAAAGTTTGAGGTACCCCTTGTGCCAACGCTAATTGAGTATTACTTTACTTTGTAGCCGACGACAAATAAGGGATTAATAAAATATTCCAGACAAACACTTTTCCTCGAGAAGGGTCAGGAATGAGGAGGAAAAATAACACAATGAAAAATATGTTTTGTTTAGTCAGTCGTAGTCGTTTCTGTGTATAGTTTTTCGGAGTCACTAACCGTCCATAAGTTGAATATTGGGATGGGTACATTTTTTCAAACAATAATATTTTTGCAATGGGACAAGTTCCGTTAAATCCTTTTTTTGCTAGATGTCATTCACCATCAATGATCAAATATCGTTGTCAATACGAGCTTGATATTCTTTATGTGGTCCGTGTAAAGATTATGTTAACAAAGGGGAAGAAACGGGTATCTTTGTATCATCTTGCTTGTAAGTTAGCGGGGTTTTATAAAGCAACAATGTATTCAATTGAATGTAGTTACAACATGTAATACAAAGAAGCCTGCTGCTCGATCAGGTGAATATTATGCTAATCATTAGGAAATTTGCAATGAGGGATGATTGATATTGGATTTGATTGGCAGCTGTATATTTAGCTAGATATATCCGATAGATGCAAACCTCCAGCAAGGCATTAGTCACATTATACTGTATTGTATATTTGCTTGGGTTAGCATCCGCTAATATAACTTTTTATAAATTTAATATTTCTATACGGGTTTAGATTCCTCACTAAATTCCAAGGTAGGTATAAAATACAAGGCAACGTATCACTATAAGTGTGTGTGTATTTAAGGAGGATTTATTGCAATTGATGGGATTATGATCAATGAGTGATTAGGATTGATTAGCCAGCCATCGAGCCGTTAAGCGATTAAGCTGTTCATGTAGAAGCAACCATTTGTGGGCTCATTCATTCAATCACTCATAGTTTAATACAGACGGAAGGAACTGCAAGACATCGTAGTAATAAAAAAAAAACTTTATAACATACGCTTTTAATAGGCACCTACCTACCTATTCCTTGTGGGGAAGTGGAATTTTCTTAGTTTTATTTGTTCACATGCATAAATAGTCATAATGAGTGAGTAAACTAAATGATTTCATATATTATGGTAAATAGTACTTTTAATATCGATTTGATTTGTTTGATAAAAATCATTTTCCTACAATGCAATCATGCCCTAATGATGTTTTAGTAAAGTACATAAGTACGTCCTAGTACCAAAATACTTCCGTACAAATGGGGTTATGTGAGCCTCCCCTCATGTATTATTTTAGAACGCCTTCAAGACACAGTTTATACAAGGAATGATTCCGAAATTGTAATTTTATTTTGGTCACCACCATCATAAAACCCACATAAATATACATACAAACATATCATGAGACTTGACCGGTACTACAGAAAATTAAATGTCAGCGATGTTTATGGCTGTTTCAAGGTTGCGTCATGACTTGTCAGTCAACCAGTGAATCCTTATAGCACGTAAAACTAATCAACACAATTACACAACCGTCATGTAGTCTGATGGCTCATTCATGATCGTCACCATCTTCACTTTACCATCAACCATGTGCGTTTGTAGTTTGTACCTGTCTGCAAGAATGTTATAAATGGAAAGTACTACGTTTGCGCTTGATGCTTGATCATAAGTCCAAGATTATGCCTCGTTGAGAGTTTGAGGTATATTTGGCGATTGGCTGTGGGGATGGGATGAAGACGATGATGATGATGATGACATTACGCATAAGCAAAAACAAACACATCAGCTAATGCCATCAAATCACATCCACATCATCGTTGTCAACCGTGTCTATATAAGATTTGGCTAATACCTATAAGCATTCCATAATGACCCTTTCGTCCACAATAATGTGCACATTCACCTTCATTTTTCTCTGCATTCCCTTTTCATTTCATTTCTCAATTGGTCTTGTTCTGCGGTTTCTACATTCCTATCCTATCCCTATATCGTTCTACCGGAATGTATAGCAATTATAAATTATATGATTATTGTAAAAGTAGGTTACATATATGTATGTTTCTCATTTTTTGCAACGTTAATGTTAATACCCAAAAACCCCCAAAAGACTAACTCCAAAAAAAGAAGTTTCGAGGCTGTGAGTAGGAGATTCATACGATCATACGATTCATATGAATTATTTTGATGACATTTCTGTGACAAGATAAGATTTATGCGGATTGTGGAAATATCATGTGTTTTGTTTGTGAGTCGCACTTAAATACAAACACATTGAAATTTGAATTCAAAAGGAAAAAAAGGGTGAAGTTGACAGGCAATAAGTGTACATTATCACAATCCTACAAAATGGAATATTGTTAGTACCACGCGGAGTGAAATAAATATGTACACACAACAATAATATATGTCATTTGACAGTTACACTGCTCATCTCCAAAAAAAGATAAAAAGATGATGATGATGATTATTATTATTGAATAGACGAGTGAGTTAGTGCAACGCAGCATGCTTATGATATGCCTCCACATCCACATTCATTGTATTTCACTCTTAAGTGTGTTTGGTCCCTTGAGTAAAAAATTGCAAGTTTTTAATAAAAAAAAATTTATGCATTGGGTTTGTTTGTGCACGCATCTATCTGCTGAGCACTTCATTGGTAAATACTTGTTAGCACAAATACATTCAAGTAGTCAAGTGAATTATCATCATCATCATCATCATCATCACCATCATATTTTGCAGCGTGCAGCTGCTAAAAAGTAAAAATATGTGTTTATGCATTTTTCACATTAATTCAGGCAACAGGATGCAGCATGCAATAATACCTGATGATGATGATGATGCTGAAGACGACGATTCTCAGCGTCTGTCTGTCTTGCTGATTCAATATTACAAATTGCAGTAAAAAAGTGCTAAAGCTCCGCTATTATTTTATGAACGTTATGTGCTTTATGTACTTATTTGTTCCCTTTCAATGGTAAATGCATTTATTTAGGTTTGTTGACGTTAGCTCAATGCTCAAGCTCATAACTGGTTGCATATGACTATGACATGAGGAATGAGCATGCTACATGCAAACAACAAATAATAATATTCTTTTTGTTATTATAAACGCTAGAAATAAAATCACCATATTCATGTGACCAAGCTATATAATAGAATGCAAGTGTTTGTAGTGTTTGTGTGTAGTGTAATATTTACTCCACCATCCTAATCTGCATAAATACGAGGGTTTTTACACAAATTACGACACAAGAAGAAGAAGAATAAAAAAGTCTTTCAAACCCATTTTCTTGAGTTGGAGTAAAAATATGCTTTTGTAGTTCGTAGCTTCTGCTTTATAGTATCCTCATCAGCATCATCCTCTTCTTCTTCATGAGAGAGATAACAATAATAAGTAATATCCTGATTTTTTATGCAGTCTTTGTGCCCATTCTGTTTCTTATGCATAATAATATAAGCATATATATAGGTTCATAACATCATGCAAGTTTTATGCAACTCTGACAAAGCAAAAGAAAGAGAGGAGAAGAGGAGCGTGTGATGTGATGGGATAATGTAATATGTAATGTAGCGAGCAAGTTGCACTTGTTCAGCAGCTCATATTTCTTTTTCGAGGACGTCTTTTAGGCTGGTAGATTGTATTGCTGGTGTGCTAATGTAAAAACGCAATTCAACAGCAACAGCAGCATTGCATTGCCCATAAAGTGCCAAAAGACGATTCACCAGGATCCAATGAGACTTTTACCACTTTTATCACAGCAGGAAGTCGGGATCTTATGTATACGTCACCAGAACACGTATGCGGGCGGTCTCATGAATCAGAGGAAAAAACGAAAAAAAATGTAGACTTGACTCATATTCATATATATTGCATCGGTATCGTACTTTGCTTTGGCTTTGCTAACAAACAAACCGAATACCCTGTTGCCACCATTACTCTTCCCAGTTATTGCAGCAAGTTGGCAGCTAAATTAACACTTTTTTGTATGTACTTTTTCATACTTGAGGAGGAATACGGCTTTTTTAAAGAAGAAGAAGTGGTGGTATAATCTGGTGATTTAAATGGGGAATGGTGTAATATAAGTCAGTGGGTGGCTGTGGCTGATGCACATCTTATACAATACATAAAGTCAAGTCAAAAGTGTAGTAAGAGAATAAAAAATTGTAGTTTTGTTCCTATCATTTGCTTGCAAGCCTACAATGCAATGCTTTTATAAATCTATCATTGATAATATCGCTGTATCGGTTTAAAATTTAATGTTATGTGCATATCGCTTTAAAATATCGTGTGAATTTTTGTATTTACCTAAAGGAATAATTCAGTAGTAGGTCAGCTCATTTCCTTCTAAGGTATTGACTATGACTTGACACTGGTACTGTCTTAAATTCATACCCTTTGCATACTTCAGGCTTCAAAATGGGTTGTAATATTTTGAACATAATAATTATTTTTTAAATGATCGAACACGCTTCCCTATCACAAAATTAATCATGTATTTGTCAACTATTTAGCTGCATAATTATTGTATTTTTGGCTTATCTATAAAAAAAACTTTTATATTAAAAATATATTCTTTATCTTCCCTACATGTACAATATAACATTGAGTATAGACTTGTCAATCAAAAACAACATTCAATGCAAAATCAAAACATGCTGATTATATGCGTATGATAATTTACTACAACGAAACAACAAGTCATTTTTGATTTTAATGGACTTTGAATAAAAAACCTACCGAATCAAAAATTCTCAACATGAACTCAATAGGAAACAAGTATAACTTGGAATTTCGATACAGTAAGTATACGTTATCGATACATGTTGCAATTGCAAAATAAATATGCTGTTATGTTGCAGAAACTGGGTAACGAGGAAATGCATAGGTGATCTGATGTGATAGGTGTCAATACCACAAAATGTGTTGTGTAGAGACTGTAGGTACTTCTCTTCTCTTGTCTTTTCGAACTACCAGACCAGACAAAATGCACCATTAAAACATTATTTGCCAAAAAAATATTCGTACCGTAATAGGATGATTAATATACTAGTAGCCGTGCCATTGTCTATCATTATAATTAGCATACTTGAAGAATGACTCGCATTTTGGGGTTAAATATAAAGGAATCTGTTTGTAAATAGCACAGGCCAGGCCTTGCCCTGTAGTCGTGCAGGCAAGGCAGGTTTCAATGTGGGAAGCTTATGTGAGAAGATACTGTTTTGAATACTAATTGATTGATGTGAATAGTCCTAAATGGAATTGTGGAACTGAAATGGAGTTGCAATAACACGATTTCAAATTTTAATAGGTTACATAATTTTACTTAGGTTTATAAATCGAAACACCAACGACAGTAGATGACCGACCTGTGCAGCATGCATTTAATAAAAATGGAATAAATATTTTTAGTGGCAGTTAAATTGCCGTTTTTGTTTGTATCCATGAAGGGAGGGCAAAATGAGAAAGGAATGTTTTGAAATGATAGTTTTTGGCAGGATTCATTATTACCTTGCACTCCACAATAATTCAATGTATGCAATGCAATCCAAGCAAGCTAGGCTAGTATATACAGCAAGTTTTTTTTTGTTGGAAATCCAGCCTTCAGGAAGTAAACAACCCAGCAACAGGTATAACCACACACCAATTAGCATCATGTTGCATTGCATTGCTCTTGCTCATTCCCCTCACTCTTTTGTAACGTCCTAGTCAAGGTGAAATCACTAGTTTTTGCATACTGAATCCCATTAAAATTGCATGGAGGCGAGCCACCATCCACATGAAAACATGCAACGTTGCGTTGATGATCTCAGATTCATGTTGATGCGATGCGATGGCAGTTCAGCGTACTCTAACTTATTCCCCTTCACATTGTTAGATAATACCCGTTGAAAGATCATCATTTTTCCCCTTTCTTCAGATTTCAACAATGTCTTCTTGAATGACTATCCATGTGTCTGTCTCTCCTCTCTTCTTAGTTTGGATTGAATTCATTTGCAATGTTTGTCTGACTCTTTGTACACAAGCAAACCTTCTTATGCAATTACTTTGTCTCGTCGGACTTTTATCTTTATGGCAAGTTGTCGGTTGTCGTTTTCGTTGTCGTGCGCTTACTTACTTTCAAACCTTTGTATTTACATGATGGTAATGACATTTAACGACAATCCATAATGAACTTTACAACATTCTCTCGCCTCTTTTGGACCACGGGCATTTCAAAACCAAATAAAATTTGAATTAGTAATTTGGACTAAATTGCTATTGCAAATATGCCTAAGTGCTTTGATGCACTGCGCTGTGGTGTAAGGATGACTAACGCTTTGCTCAGCTCGTATTCAGCAAATGATTTTTACACGGCTTTGCTATGCAGTCAACGTCAACTCAATCTTCAATTCAATATCATATCTTTTAGGCACGCAGTGCAAACTCTTCATTTTTCAACAACACTTTGTTGGTTTCACTTTACGTGTTGTCACTCAGCCACTCATGCAATAAATTCAGACCATCTCCATCCAATTCCTCCTCTTTTTCTGGTTGCCGGCAAGTAAACCGACAAAAAAATCTTTGCATTTATTTAATGGATTTTAAATTTTTAAACCATGATGATTTGATGATGTCTGCTATAAAAAATTGCATAGGGTTGATTTGGCATTTTTTGCTTGGAGTCGAGTGTACAGTGTAAACAGGGTAGGGAAACCCTTTGGAGGGTGGATGTGGATATTCTTGATTGTGGATGTATATTTACCATTTTATAGTTGACTAGGTAAATAATTTCCTTTGAGTACTTATGAGAGCATGTGTAACACGCCTTGTTTTCCACTAACTTTGTTTTCTTGGATGTAGTACATTGAGTAAGTATTATGTTATGTGTTTTGTTACGTAGTCGGCAGCTGCCCTCACTTCTTAGTTATAGTAATCACTTTTTGCCGTGTTAGATCACCAGAACAGTTCTTAGAATCAATCAAAATTGCACTAAAATTTTTTCCAGTATAAAATGATTCAGGGGGATGTTTTTTTGGTTGTTTTACTTGAGGACATTTGGTTTTTCCCTAACCTCCGTCCAACCCATTTCTTTTGAAATCAATATGGAACCGAAAAGTTCAATGTACAAGGGTTAGCTCTTTGTTGTCACAATAAGTGTCATCATTACGATTGTGTATTCTGCACGCATTCATTAGGTACATATCATAAAATCATAAAAAATCATTCTTCTTTTTTATTCCTACACCGTCAACTGCCGTCGGTTCAAGAGCAGAGAGGAAAGCTCTTCAAGTGATATGATGCGGCAATTGAACCCTCTTCTTACCTGTCTCGTCTCGGTCAGCTGGCGCGACGCGACCTCGTTACACTTGTTGTCATATTGGCACGTGGGTTGACGTTGTCGTTGTCACGCACATTACATCGAATTGATGTGATGCATTGGTCTAGTAGTAGTAGGCGAACAGGAAAAAGCTTATTGCTAGTTTCCTACAGGAAAAGAAATCGACGAGAGAAAAAGTTGTCTCAGAATCAGAAAGGACATGTCATTGGATTATATTGGATTGCCAAATCGTTTCAACTTCCATTTCTCTTAAGAATAAAGCTATCCAATAAAAAAAATCAACTCACAAATGAAATTGAGAGAGTCAGCAGCACTGCATCTCAGCATGGGAGAAGACACGGAAGAAAAAAAAATTCCTCACAGACATAAAATAGTTTAGATTTTGAGCTTCTTTGGATGTTTCCTCCGTAAAGTTTTATGTATATTCTTCGACTTTGACCTCAGAGCAGCAATGAACTTGTCTATGGCCAGGCTTCATCAACTTGTCTCTCTCTATTACGTGCTGCATCTCTTCTCTTTATAATCTTCCCTGGATGAATTGGATTTAGATAGCGAATTATACTATTATACCCAAGTAATGTATACATTTATTCAAAAAAAATCGCTCAGGTTGGTTTTTTGGAGCATCAATGCCAATGCAAAGGGAATGAGCAAGGCGCCAATGGGCCTGGACATGAATTGAATAATACTTAGTTAGCAGCAACAACATTACATTACATAATACGGTAGCAAAGAGCAAGAGTCAGCCTTAGCTCAGTTGTTGCTCTTTTTTAATTCTTTCTCCATATCATCCTTCTGCGCTCATTGTCCTCATCCAAATCCACATCCTCTTCTTGTTCCTTCCTTCCTCTATAAAGGCAAGTTCTGCTGATTATTGCCAAAAGAAAAACGACAAGCTGGTACAGATTGGATGAAACTGGTTGCTGATGATTATTTTCCTATGACTTATAATGTAATAGAGAAGATGGGCAGACGCACAAACACAAACGTGCATGAGTTAATATGTAATACGAGTACGAGTCATGTGGTTTGGTATGGCAAAGATGAGAATGATGATGATGATGATGATTGCATTATTAAATAAAATGCGTGAGTTGTTGCAAACATCTTTTTAGCCGATTACAGTGTCGATAGTTCGTCTCTTTCTTGTTCTTCTTGTGGCAGTAACTCTTGGTAAAATTTTGAACTTGACTTTTGCTGGTTTTCTTCTATAACCTTGTACTTAATACATAATACGCAACTGTCATGGATTTTTTTACTAGTATATATGCGTAGGGTAAAAAGAAGTTCATTGCATGCACGCATGAATGCGTGAATTTCAATTCTGTCAGGTGGATTGGATTTGGATTTGAATGTGGAGGAATAGTAGGAAGACTCCTGTTTTCCTATTCCTCCTGCTGACGACGACGGATGAGCAGCAAGAAGAGCAAAAAGACAATTGGCTTCACTCATGCATTCCAAGAAAAAAAAGGAGCAAAAGTAGTTTGATGACTCCTATGGACAGAGAGAGAGAGAGAGAGTAGTAATAATACAAATAATGCAAATTTTTTGGTTCAATCATCTGACAGACGTGCAGAGCTCCTATTGCATTTCTTCCGAGTATTATAATTCAATACAAAATACAATATATTATATTTTATTCACAAATGCTTAAGTGATTTCTCCAGTTTTTTTCTTTCTTAAGGTAGAAAAAAAATTCAGAAGATTTTTTTTATGACCACGCACACAATACGCACACCTCAGCAGTCAGTTGCTCCTGTCTTGTCCTGTGGGCCATTTACCTGTATGAATCATTTAGAGGCTTTCGGAGAAGAAGCTGATATGATGCCAGTAAAAATTCTTGCCGCTTGTATCTACACATGGAGGTGCTGGTCAGAATATGTACGGAGAGCATTCTTGTAATTGTAGTGAGCTGTTGTAATCATAATGAAATAGAGGATGATGATAAAGTTAACAACGATAAGAGTAGAAGACGGTGCCAAACCTTTAGCAAAAGTATTCGCCACTTGTCCAATAAGTCAGAAAAGTACACAAGTATTTACAATGTACAAGTCAACTCGACCTTTCGCGATATGTCATGGAAAAAATGTGCGTGGAATGCGTGTCTTTGTACAAAACGTAACAGATAAAATGGTTTTTTAGAGGAAAATGATAAAAAAGCAGCTCACAAGTCAGGTTTTTTTTCTTCTGTATAAAATATTCCTGTGTAATTGATCAGTCGTTGACATTTACAAGAAGCATTTAGTCCACCTTATCATAATATATTATTATTTTGTAGTGATATGATGGTTCGTTAGGAAGGGCTGCACTTTGGAATTTCGAAATATTTATTTCGTTTTTATGATTCCTTCCTGCGGGGAAAATTAACTGCATGAATGAACATATGTATGTAAGCTTGATTCTGGTTCCGGTTAATTGGGATCCGAGGTGAAAAAACGGACATAGGAAGAGGATGGTTTTGTACAATATATTTCATGTTTTATGACCCACAGTGTATTTCAATTAGGAGCAAGTCCAGGGCTAAAAGGTCATCATTAGCTTGCATTACGTTGCATCATCATCCAATACTTTTATGCTTTTTCGTGCTTATGATTCCCTTTATGAATTGATTAATGTGAGCTTCGCCACTGTATACACTTCGCATACCAATTCATTTTTTGGTGTTTGTGACCGTTACTTTTATGGCGTGGTTTGGCTTGGCTTGGCTAGTTAGTCAGCAGTTGAAAAGGAGATGCTGCTGCTTGCTACTCGCAACTTTTTTTTCTCTCATCAAAATAGATAAATTAGCTTTGGTAATTTCCACAATAATATAACGATAGTCATTCGTTATCGACAAGAAACAGCAGTACAATAAAACTACGTTAAATTATGAGACGCTACTGCTAAATATGAAGTCCCCAAACCAAGTTGTATCGAAGAAATGAACCCTAATTGCTGTGCAGAAGATTTTTTTTACTCTCACTTGCCAGCCCCCTATATAAAAACACAATGATGATGAATATGAAGGTGATTCAGACTCTGGGTTTTTTTCTACACAATAATTTTTACGCTCATCTAACCACATTAGCATGGGAAAAGGTGTAAATCCTCCATTACATTACATCTACATATCTATCCATCCACATCATCAGCAAATTTTTTTCAACAATTTTGAAATTCTTGGAACAACAAAAGAATGAAAAAAGGACAAAAACGAAAACGCTCTCACTCAACAAGTGCTTTCCATCATTCCATTCCACCCAATAAAATGTTGAAACCATGTATCTTCTTGTGCCATGCCATGCCTCTTTGCCATGTCGTCGACATTTTAAATTTTAATGCAAAAAATCTTTTCACACTTTTCTGGAATCTCTATCATCCTCGTTCTCCTCTCCTTCTTGAATTGAAAAATATAAAGGAACAATAAAAATGACTATGATGCATGGTAAAGATTTCACATCATTCTGTGCATTATGCATGGAAAAGTGGAAGAAAAAAGTCTCTTTGAACAAAGTCAGGTGTTAAGTGGCTGAGATTGACTCGAAACCATTTGCATGGAAATGTCAAGAGGATGAAAGCCACAAACATTCTATTCTGCTGGATACAATATTATACACTGTGCTAAAACGCAAAAATTTCTACTCTCAAGACTTTTTGCTCTTACATCCGCAACAGATCATCATTTTCATGTTATTACCATGATAAAGCTTCTTTGGACGCCTCCCAACGCAGAATATATATTTCTTTTTAATCCTTGATGAATCTTTCTTCCTTTAAGACAAGATAATCCTTCAACAAGCATGACTATGACACAAAAGGGAATAATATTAAAGAAGAAGAAGATGCGGCAATGCAATGCAATGGCAATAATACATAAGTTCAGTTCACCAACACCTCATCAACCTAGAGCAGAGGACAGGCGTACATTACACTCTACTTTTAAACAATGGATGAAGACTTTTTGTTCTGTGTTGAGTTGATACGCATGGGTGAATCGTGAATCCTGTGCAATAATAATAACAACATGATTTTCCCATTGACACTGATCATTTCAGAATTTGGATGCCGAGTTTTGTTAAGTTAAGATTAAGATGCACGCATATACCTACTGCCTTGAATACCTTTGAATATAAAACATGCATATTTTTAGTAAAAAGTTTTTCTTCGCCAACCAGTGTCAAGAGCAAAAGCTCAGTAAAGGCAAAATGATTTGTTCATGAACCTCATATCATCATACCTGACTACTGAAGCTTGCAAGGCAGCCTACAGGATTGGACTATTTTTTGTTGACTGCAGAAAAAAGAGTGGAAAATCTGTCTCATCATGATTATCATAATATTCTGCAGCATTTTTTGAACGTTTACACGTTCAACGTTTCGCATCATCATAATAAAGAAAAGAATAGGATGGTGAATCCAAACAAAAGGATGCTGCTGCAAAAAGAAAAGTATCATCAATTTCCTTCGGGAAATTTGTACAAAAAGGAGAGGGCCACGCTATAAAGAAAGAATAGAACAGTAGTTTACTAGATCTTTTTGAAGAAATCATGTATGAAATGTAAAAATCTTTGCATACATATTCACAATAGGTATGCAAGAGTAAATTAGTGCAAGTGAGCTCCTTATCTTATGTCATGTGTTTGCTGAAGTTGTATCAACAAAAATCGTGAAGTTGGCTGGCTGTCCATCAATCAGCATCAACTTTTGAGGAAATTATACAGTCAAATGGAATGATTTAGTCGTTTCTGCAAGTTGGAGAAAGAGAGAGTTTTTCTTACTTCCATTTCCTTTACTGACATGTGGCAGAAAAATGTGCAGACATTTTTTATCTGGTTGAAAATATGTGCGTAAGAGTAAATCCATCCGTGGCGTGAGTGAAGTTGGAAGTGAGAAGCGCGGAGAGAAAAGGAAATTAAGACAAGACAGTCAAGCCAGATGAGCTGGACGGATGTCATTCTGAGTGAAAAATGAAGACGAAATATAATATTTCTCTTTTTGCAGAAAATAATGACTACTAAAAGTGCGTTAAGCCTTGGAGGAAAGCTTAAAGCATTTTGGTTTGACTTGCATGGAAATTTGGAAATGTAAACGACCGACTCGACTGGAGGCTGGCAGAGTAAAATGTAATGAATAGGTTTCATCTTAAGAAATCAGATTAGCTTTAATTCTTGTGCGTACAAAACGAAAAGAAGATTACTCAAAGTCAGGAAACAATCCCTTTAAAAATGGGGGACGATGCGAACGCAAAAATTAAATGCTAGAAAAAACCAAAAAAGGTTTATAATCTCTGTCGGTCCATCATAATGAGTTGTACGTATCATCTTCTTTAAATACCGCCAGACAAATGGAAGGAATAAGGTTGGATGGATGGATGCAAAACTGCTAAACCCATCAACTTCAGCTAAACTGAAATAAAAACAGAAGATTTTGGCATCAGCACAATCATCATCATCATCATCATCACCAGCAGAAAAAAGAAGCAGCATCAGCAATCTATTATCCGTATGTTAAATGCGTATGAAGAAGATTCGTCCTTGGGTTCGTCCGGCCTTGCATCTTTGCGTGTTTAGTTCATGTTTTTATATTACATCTGGTCCTAAACTCAACTGACAGTTAAGCATCGAGCAGCAAAGCAAAAGCAAGGAGCATCATTATCATCATCATCATCATCCTCATCTTCTTTTTCTCTCGTACACTGACTCAGAGAGTTCAATACTCGGTTTATATGCAGGTCCATATCCATACGCACTTTTTTCCTTTTACGCTATCCGCATAATAAGTTTGTTCTTGTTTTGCAGTATAAACTACTAGTGGCAATGGCATGATATTACGATGATGATGATGATCATCGTCAACATCAACATGATCAAAGCGAGTCATTCGTCTTTCTTGTTTTTTCGTACACAACAAAAGTGAATAACAATACACAAGAGATCATCATCATAATCACAATCAGCAACAATTGCAACAACATTAGCTGGATGGATGATCATAGTATAAAGGTGTACTATACTCAACTACTCAGCCCTTTTCTTTCATTAAATCTGCTATACATCATGAAATGAACTCTTAGAGCTACAACACAACCTCACATACAGAGACAGACCTACGCAGAAGTTGCTATACATTATCCATACGCATAAACAAAGTGCGTTGGCTTTTCCTTTGGCAAAGGTAAAAAAGTGATCTCATCGCTCTGGACTTTCGCTAAAATTCCTGATGCTGCTGATGCTGGTGCTCTCTGGCTACAAATCAAGATTTATGTAATTCATCCTTCGTTTTGCGTGGAAGACGTTTTGAAGCAAGGGAAGACTGTCAAAAGAGATGGAATGTAATACGAAGACTGTTGGCTATGCTTCGTTTTTGTTGTTTTGTTTTATGACATTTTCAAATTGCCATAAGTAGAAGGGAAGATCACGTCATCGTCATGTATTCATTTTCTCAGTTCACTCACTTTTCATGCGTGCACGCATATCAAATCAAAGAGTCCAGTCTAGAGGAGAAATAATAGAGATGGATGTAAACAGGAGAATTTATTTTGTGGCTAATGAGACGCCTTCACATTTTAAATTTTTTTAAAAGGTCATTGGACAAAAAGGTGTAACAAGAGTCGAGTTATTAGTTTTGTTTGTCCATTAGCAAAAATGGTTGGTGAATGATGATTGGATTTTTTTCCCTTCTGTTATGTTATGTTGCTCGTCATTTTTCCTATCATAATTTGGAGCTGGAGGATCATATCAGTTTGCATTAAAGTTAGTTGGGTTGGAGTTGGAGTGGAGTGGACTGGAAACGAGAAAGAAACATGATGGACGAGATGAAAAATGATGGTTGTTCTTGGTGGTAGTAGTAGTACGGCTTCTTCATCTTCTTGTTACATTTTTCATCAGGAGATTCTTTGGGCATACAAATGATTTCGAATGATCTCATTAACCTGAGGATTTGTTGCTTTGCTGGCTGTCATGTACGTACATGTACAAGTACACAAGATTCAATATCACATTACCAATGAGCTCCAGAAGAAACTGGCTGATTTTATTAGCAAAAAATGTGATGGAGAAAAATATAAAGGTTCGGCCTTCATCCCGAACGCAAAACACTCACATTCAAAAAAACGCCATAATCAGCAAGAATGGAATTTTTTTTGCATCCAAAAAAATTCATTTCATTTCACTTTCTGCTAGTTAAAAGCATACGCATGCCACTCCATATTTGCCACGGCACAAGAAAACATCATGAAGGAATGAATTGAAATGACAATTTAAAACATGATGATAAAAAGGAATAAAACCAAAATTTTGGAATTCCAGAGTCGTAAAGTTTTGCATCATTTTATGCATCACGACAAGGAAAAATTATGCACTTGAAGTGAAAAGAGGATTTAATACTTTTACGCAATCTCTTCTCGCCTACATCAATATGCGTAGCCACAACTTGACACAAGGAACCCTATCTTCAAGAGCTGAGTGAGAATGAGAGAGAGAGAGAGATGAAATTGTGCGTAGATAATCACACACAAAGTTTTGCATAAACAGGCTGTAAATAAGAGGATTCTTGTGCAGAGTCAACTCTGCCGAATTTTTATTGCATGTTCGGACAACACTTGGAATTCACCACAGTTTTTTTTCTAGTAATCTCCTTGAAGATTTGCATATCGCTCTTTGATTTGACTTGTTACACGAACGACAACGACTCAACGCTTGAACTTTTCGGTGCTATTGAGTGAGCGAGTGAGTGAGTGGGCAAAACCAAAACCAAGGGAATCGTCTTATAGTTTCTTTAAGGTTTAGGAACTTTTACGCTCATCATAATCGTCATCATCATCATCATCATCTTGAAGATCCAGAGAGAAGCTGTTACACTACATGAAATATGGGCGATGCTGCATCCATTATCCAAGGGCAGTCGCAGTCGTATTCGTAGTCGTGCTATGGGTTCATATGGAGGGAAGAGGATGCTATAAAATATAATGATCTCGCACGGATACGCACATATCACATCATATCACATCGCATCACCTGGATCCTCTAAAACTTCATTCACAACAGTGTAAAAAATGCAAGAAAGAAAAATTGAAGGCGAAGAGATGGAGATAATGACAGGAGTAATGTGATGGCTGACTGTTCACCAGCAAAACAATGACCTTACTTGAAGTTATGCTTTGAAAATCTGAAAATCTACCTACCTACCTCTTGCCCCTTCGGTATAATACCCTAAAATGGGTGCGTAAATGGTGCGTAAATTATAACTAACACGTGGTGAAGCAGTTTGAAAGAAAAGGAAATGGCGAAGTATGAATGAGCTTTCGTCAAATTGAGAGAAATGCTGTGAATAATCTATATTTTGATACTGAAGTTGAGACTGTTTTATATTTTTCACAAAAACTGTATCATAATATGCTTCATTAAAGCGTTGATCAAAGAAGTGCCCAAATCTTTATAGACTTAGTAATGCATAGCTACTTCTCCTTCGTTTATACAGAGCTGTGTATGTGTTATTATCAAGCAAGTTTTGTGCGCATCCGTGCTATAAATATATTAATTTTAGCTACTCATTTTGCATGCATTTCTGGCCTGGCATTTAACTTTGTTCAGAAAACTAACAATCTTTAAGTAAATACACACAAAAAAATTGAAAGACATTTCAATTTGGTTAGAAGATGATCGGCACTCTTTGACACATTTTGAGATACGAAGAGGAAGCATGTAATAATAAAAAAAGAGACGGTTGAATTTTCTGCTTTATTTGTTGCTGCTACTAACGTACTAACACACACTCTCAGCTATTAGTAGAACCACTTCTCTTTTTATCTCCTCGCCTTGTCTTGCACGCTGCATTGCATTGGACTGAACTTGTCTTGTTTTCTATATACAATTACCAACACCATCATCCGCATCATCATCATCATCATCATCATCATCAGCAGCAACACGGATAAAAATTGAGACTTGAAGTCTTGAAGAGATGAGATCCCTTCTGTTTTTGTATGCATTATTTGTCGGCTTCTATCAGTCAACTTTTGTCTGAGCTTATCTAAAGTGGCTAAGAAACAATATAATTAGCTCTCTTGAATGAATAGGGTGCATCGATAAAAAAATGAGCTTCGCGTTGCATTTCACAATCAGTAGCACCTCTTCTGCTGCTCCTGGAACTGGGGTATTATGGTAGCATACCTCTATCTACATCCCTATCATCCTCATCATCTCCTTGGTTTGGTTCTCTTCTCATAGTCATTTTCATTCTTTCTTGGGAAAAAAGTTTGAATGCGAATCAGGAGAATAATAAAAGTAATAATAGGTAATTGGCCTAAAAGACTTGTTGTTCCTGCTGCTGCTGTTGTTGTTTTCCTCTGTTAAAGTACAAGTCAAGCTTTTCTTCAAAGAGTTATTGTCAATAAGCATTGTTGTTATCTTTGTATGTGTATGTGCTTGCTTGTACTTCATAATAATATGATGGTTTAAGCTACTCATGTTTCTTTATTGTTTGGTCGCTCAATCAGATAGGTAAAAGGGGCTCACTAATTTGGGATAATAAGCATCATGATGTTTTGTCGAAAATTTATGAAAGTCAGTAGGGCTCCAATGCAATGTTTTCCAGTAGTAAAAAAACCTAGAGGTAATTACCCAACTGTGAGTTATGCATATCCATCCACTTATACTAGATGCATTTATGTATGAGATTTCACTACTCGTTTTTTTACTCAAGCCACGGTCAGTTACTTCTAGTCAGAAGATTTGAATTTTGAAGTTCACTTTCGATTTCGTTTCAGTATATATTTTCCTTTTCATTTTTAGCATACATATTTTGGTGACAATGCAATACAATCCAACTAGAGTGCATCTGGAATGCAGTACATATACATTATAATTGCATCGATGCCTCCAGAATCCTCTTTTTCCTGCTGTGTCGCTTCTTTTCAAAGTGCAATTTAAAAAGCCTTCCAGGGACCAATCGTAATATATACGCTTCCCTTGGTCCTAAATTATTGCTCAACTTTCGCTTTTCTTCCTTCTATGTGCATTAGTTGATTACCATTCTAAACTCATCATGAATTCCTTTCTGGTACAGTACTTTTAATTTCCCTATGCGTTTTAAATGCATCTTGAAAAACACGCACCTTCTTCCTCTAACGCCTTCTTCCAAGTTGATCTGGCTAATTTGGTTTTGTAATTAAATTGTATTCACCTCACCTATTCACACATTACAATTCACACTCTAAAGGAAATTGCTTTTTGTGATTGCAGCATTGCATTGTATGATTATCGGAATAATTCAGCATGTAAAATTGTAAATGTAGCTTTTTATTTGCTAGCAAGTGCCTTGTTCTTTGATAAGGGAAATGATGATGGTCGGAATGGTGCTTGACGGCTTTATAAGTTGTAGAGCCTGTTGCAGTTGTTTTGTTTGCATTCCTGAGGAGGTTGTTTGTTGTCGGAAGTAGGAACCAAAGACAAAGCGTCTCAAGTTTCCGAAATCCGTTTGAAGCTTGTTCGTTGTTTGCTTTAGAGGAAGTCTTCTTCTCCTGAAGAGGAAAAGTAATGCTGTTGTTTTTGTACATTACATAAAACATACTCTTCTGGTTGGTTTCTATTACATGATAGCTCTTATACTTATGCATTATTAGAAAAAGTATTCTTGAATATCTATTGAATATATGATGCTGACCCCTCAATACACCGGTAATTCAAAGTTTGCCCACCCAGAGATGATTTGTTTTGACTTGCTAACGCACGTTCTGACAACCGAAAATGGTACACAAATGCGAGGCATTTATTTCTTTGATGAGCCATGAAAAAACTCCTTTTAAACCTTAAAAGTATATATTTATCTTGTTCATTTGTATCAATCCATCCATATATACTCAGGAAGAATGCACACGTAGAATGGAGAGAGGAAGAGAAGATTCGAGTTCAAAGAAAAGGGTGAAAATTTCCTACTAAAAATTTATGCACCCCCAAAAGTAGCAATAAAAATGCAACACGCCTTCAAATGTAGGTTCGTTAACGACTCATCATCATCTATTCTCTTGGAAAGGCCAAAGCATATCCAAATCCAAACAAGTGTGCCTGGTCTGGTATGATATTTAGGTGCTGGATTGGAAATTTTCCGTGGTACTTTTGTTCCTTTTTTTATAGAAAAAATCCAAGTTTGTATTTTGTATTGCCTTGATTATCCTATGGGTTTCTCACCACGTGCAACATATTACATTACATTTCGAGAGGAAATCCCTTATCCAGGTATTTTTAAGAAGTATGTAAAAAACACTGAAAATCATGCATCTTTAGCCTGAATATAGACTCAGACTCTGGCTGTGATATAGTGCCACCACCCATGTCATTCCCTCATTATTACAAAGACAAAAAACTAGGAGCACAAAACAAGGCGGTTACCTTCTCTCTCTCAGCATGTTCTCTCCTTTGTGAAAAATACTTTACTGACACATCCTTCAAATCAAAGCCAAAACCAAAGGGCTCAATTTTTTCTGGTGGAATTATTATTTAGAGAAGAATAGAATTTCATTTCACCTATTGATTTTCTGTTTACCTTACGCACATGTCAATACAAAAAAGCGAAATGGGATTTAAGCATGGTGCATGGCATAGTGCCTCCCTCATTTGGACAGATGCTGGCTGAGCTTTGACCTTGCTTCCATTTTTACTTTCAGTTTCATTCCATTCCATCCTCTCCTCAACCCAATAGTTTTTCATAAAAAAGTTTCTATACAAAAGGGGTTCGGAAAACAATTAGGATAACAAAATGCATTCTTGTCTTCGTTATAGTTGTACACTTTTGTGTACAGATCTATTACAAAAAGGTGCAAACCATGAAAAACAAGGTCTTTCATCGCATATCACCAAGAAATACTTCAAATTATATATGCATACCCTATTTCAATTCCACCACCATAACATACCACCTTGAAAAAAAACGCTTTTAATTTTCCTTTTGAATGGGAATGCATATCCCGTACCCCATAAACTTACACGGGGTTGACTTTGACTTAATGGATATATGCATATTCGATTAATGTAATGCAAATGTATTTATTGTTAAATATATCATCGGTGGGTTTGTTAATTTTCTTAGTTCTTGCTGTGCCACCACACAACATTCCATTTTCTTTTCTTTAAAGCAGTTGTCGTTGTCAGCTTTGGTTTACCCAGAAGAGACAGAGGCTAGAGGGAGAGAGAGAGATGAGTTTGAGTTTGAGCCAGGCACTAAAAATTGTATTTGCATTTGAAAGACGGGAAATAAGGAGATGTGGATTGGTTTGGATTTGGATGTGTGATGTGGTGGTGTATGTATGATGATGAATGAAAAAAAAACTGACTTTTCATTCTATTCTCATTGACAAGAAGGGAGACCTAGTGACAGTTACATGAGACGCGAGAAGACAAAATGAAGCAAACGTCTTTCTTGACATTTACATTATTATTGTCACTGCGTGTCCCTGCAGCCATTTTCTTCAGGTTGAAAAAAATGCAATGCAAATGCAAACACATCAGATTCGCTCTTGTCCTTTAGCTATGGATGCGTACAAAGTGTAAATATACAAGACAAGCCCTGCATTGCATTGATACAAGAAAAGTAAATAAAAGCTTGAGCTTTATGTATTTTCTGACTTGCAACTCCATGTTTTTTTTCTTGTGTTATTTAATCATTCAGTCAGTCAGTTAGTCAGTCATTGTGTGCAAGGTAAAGCAAGGTCTTGAGACGACGAGACCAAGACCAAAACCAAGACCAGGCCAAGCCAGGCCACACATTTTGAAACAAAAGGAAATAAGACGCTGTTTCTCTCCTTTCCTCACAATCATCGTCGTCATCATTATGTCGGAAATAATTGTTCTGTAAAGGGATAATAAACCTACAAGGTGGATCTGTTTACATTTTTAACAGATACTTAGTTTCCAAGCCCCTTGCTGACTTGACTTACTCCTTTGCGTTGGAGTTTCAGAGAGATGATATTTTTTATATGTTCATTTTGTTGCATTTGCTTTTTAAGCTTGACTGAGTGAATGACTATGTGAGACTCTTTGACATAATAATGCTTTTCTGGTGTCTATGTCTGAGTTAGAAAATGTGCTCTGATGTATTATTAACATTAGTGGCTACATCTCCCTTAAATACTAAAATGCTAATGTTGTTTTGTTACGTGCTTAAACCCCTGAAATATATGCAAATGATGATGATGGGGATGGGAGTAATATGCCGGACTTAAAGCTCACTTGTCTCTGCTGCTTCAGCTGAAAAATTCGTTTGTTTTTCAACTGTTTGATTGCTCATCCTGCCATTTGAAAACGGTTGGAAACGAATGCATTTGCATGAAATGAAAACTTTACGAAATACTTACACTTTCTTCTTCATCTTTCTTGGGTGCTGTTGTGTTGATGTTGTGGCTAAGCTGTATTTATTGTATTGGATGGCATTAAATATATCATAACTTGTCTGATGAAGACAACAAAAACGTGTAAAGGGAGGATTAAGATTTTTCATGAGAGGCTTTTATTAAGATAAAACAATAATTCTTCAAGTTTTTTTTTAAACTTGACTTTCAGTGATGCTTCCTGTGGATTAGGAAATACTCTTTTTTTTTTATTTGGCACTAAACTGGTGGTGGTGGCTGTTGATGATGATGATGCTGATGATGCTGATAATATTACAACTTCATTGATTAGTTTGTCTTAAGGTCAAGTTTGATAGTTTGATGATGATTGTTTTCAATAAGAGGAATCAAATTAAAATCATGTGGTTGTGGTTTGGTTGGGGATGATGATGGTGAGCCTGATTACGTTATGATGATCATGCTCAATGGAAAGTTACAAAAGGGCAGCGGGCAGCCCTTCCTCTTGTTCAAAAGTTGCAAAAGTTCAAGAGGATAAACGTGCCTGGTTAAGAATGCAATCGTAAAAAGATCATGACGATGGAGGAGCCTCGGAGGCGCCTTTTAAAAATTGAAAGTAAAAGTCAAGTGGGAAGCTTTGAGATTGGGTTGTGTTGTATTTGTATCGATCAAACAAGAAAAACATTATTGAGTGGTCTCCCGCATGCTACTCGGATGAATGATGGTGGTGAACTTAGAACGAAAGAACAACGATAGGCATTTCATGAAAAAAAATCTTCGAAATGTAGGAAGGAACATAAAAAATGTAAACGTGTGTCGGAAACATATTATGTAGATGATGGGAGTAAGGAATTTAAAACGCAATTTTATGACGAAGAACATATATTTACTCTTGCTTTCTTTCATATATAATCAGAATCTGCATTAAACTACATAAAATGTGCTCCTAAGCTGTAAAATCGGTAATTAGGATTGAAAGTCATGAAAATTGGTATGAGTCAAATATTCGTCATTTGATGATAAGCTAAAAAGTTGAAATTTGTTGTATTAGAAAACAAATAAATTGTAAATCTGATAGATGTAGTGCTCAGTTTTTTGCCGTACAGATTTTGTAATATGTGACAAATTTTTTATAAATAAGTCACTTGAAACGACGCATCCAAACTCTGCGATATGCTGAATAAACAACTAAAACTTCCTTTCTTTATTTTTTGCCGAGCGCTTGGAGCAAACTTTTTATATATTTCTTTATCTTTTTTACGACCTCCAGACGACAAATTCTTTGCCGGATTACATCTCTCCAGTCCAGCAGCTTCTTTCCTTGAGTGTGAGACGGCAAAACATACAAGCTATGAATATATGTTAGTGTATGCATTAGTAGTAAATATGTTATTTATTTTTTTCCCTTCTCCAAGAAACTACTACCATAACTATTTACCGAAAGGTATAACTTTGATATGGATTTTACAACTAGTTAAATTGATAAGAAAATATTGAACAAGTTGTTCATTCCTTCTCTGTGTATACATAAAATAAACACAAATGAATGTGCAGCAACATCACACCAAAGACCAAACCAAACCACAATTGACTTTTTTCTTTCTTCCTTCCTTTTTCCATCTTTATTTGGATGGAGGAGGACGAACAACCAACAAGACCATTTTCCAGTCACTTGATACAATGCTCACTTTTTTGGTAAAAGAGATTGACTGGACAAGCCAAAGCCAACACGCTTGCTTGCCTTACTATTTAGTGGTCAACATTGTTGATTTTTTTTAAAGTTAAGTTAAGGATCAAACACTGTTTGCCTTCCTTGTTCACTCTTTCTTTCTGGGCGGCAGTGGTGTAAGTGTAAGTACACGCACACAGTGGTATAATGATGGCTTGTTGCGTTGCAGGCACTATTTTTTTCCACTCAGAATAACATACTTATATTTTTTTATATACACCAAAAAGTATCATGATGATGATGAAGTATTAAACTGGAGATCATGTAGTAGGTGTGTTCAAACACTTATTCACTTTACTTCAATAAACCAGGCAGGACGACAGGGGCAGGCATGGCCTTATAGCTAGGTAATAGCAGCAATAAACGGTTTTTTGAAAATGAAGTGATTAAGAGAGAAACTGCATGTGCAATGCCAATGCAAAGATGTGCAACAGAACAGAGCATACATAAACTTATGTAAAGAAATTTGTAAAGAAATAGATGAAGAGGAAGGTGGCATTCTTCCCTGAACGAAACATATTATTCATCCAATATTTCATGCTTCCTGAAAGCTCAGAATAAAAGAGAGAGAGAAATATGAAAGGAAGGTGGATACATCGTTTAAACTTTCAAGACCAAAAGTTCAAACATCAAGCCTACATTTTTGCTTGTATTGTATTGTGTGTTCAAAATATTCATACAAAAAGAGTTGCTGCTGATGATGATGATATGATGAGGACGAGGAGGAAGAGATCTTGCTCGGTTTGGTTGCTGCCGGGTTGCGTTTTTTTGTGCTCTTTAGCTTTCGCTTTACCTATCCAGTTGACCGGCCTCTGCCATTGCCTGATTAATAATCGTGAAAGGTTACGTTACTCCATCGTGAAAGGAAGAGTGTAATGTGTAATATCATCAGAAAAGTTTTGTAAACAAGGCAGTTCTTGCAAACATCCTTGACCGTATGATCATGATTATAGACACACACAACGTGGATGATGGGTCTTTGGAGTGGAAAGTTTCCATTTTTTCAAAAACGCCATTAAATGTTTAAATGTGATCTTTTTATCACTAAAATCTCATCCTTGTAGACAAAAGAGTTTACATAGAGCACTTCATTGTGAAGTCATTACTCTCTTTTTGTTGTAAGGAGCAGCGCAGCGCAGTGACGAAATGTAAATTATATACATGTGCTTTTATCGCAATTCCCAAGGAGTGTGAGTGAGAACATGGATGGAACTGAAATTCACCTTTTCTGGAATTAGACAAGTGTCGAAAAATGTTGAGTGTATTTACTTGCTGAGAAGGAAAGCATTACACCTCATTATTTAGCCCAGCACAGCATATATTACTTTAGGCATCATCTCAACTCACAGCGTTTTTGTCGCGTTATGCACGACTCTGAGAAGACTCAAGTTCCGAAAGGATTTATCATTTTTGTGGCTTTCAATTATAAATTAAGACGAAGGGCGGATTTTTGTGGATTTTTTTTGTGCACTTCATGAGAGTCACGTTCCGTATGGAATTTCTCATTTCATTATGATACAATGGGACCCACTCCAATCCCAATCCACTCTCACTCTCTCTCTCCCGGGTTATTATTATTATTATTTGCCTTCATGAACTGCTCGCTCATAATCTCTTTCCTTTTTTAAGAGATGCAGCTTGCATAATGATGATATTACTCATGGATTGCTTGAAGCGGACTTGTTTTTTTCTTAAAACATTCTGGAACTAAAGGTATAAAGAAGTATAGACACTCGACACTATCGTATTTACTCTTATATATTTCCGTTTGTGAAATGAATTCAGAAAAAATAATTTTCCCTTATCTTTATCCTCTCGTCGGCAGACGACTGCGCGGTTGAGTTCACACTTTTAAAAAGATGGTTTATTAAATCATCGTTTTCAATGCTGTTAATAAAATTACTATACTCCCTTCTCGCATGACTGAGAAACGAGCTTGTCAATTATGAGGGTGATGTGAGTTTAATAATCATGTGTGATAACTTTCTTCTCCAGAAGAAGATGATGATAATAATAATAATAATGATGATGTCTAAGAAGGCAGAATTTGTTTTGTAGTATAGAATGGATGGTGATTGTAACATAGATTGGATTGGAGAATTCCTTTTGAGCCCCCTGTTTAAAAAAGCATCTTTATTACAAGTAAATAGAACTCATTTGACAGAAATTATGTGGAATAAAGTGGGAATCAGTATCGGGAAAGGAATCGCAAGGATAAAATCTCAATCTTGTGAGTCGCGAGAGAAGAGAAATGATGAAAATGTGAAGTGGATTTGGATTTAAGAAGGCTGAGATTTTTTTAGCTAGAGAATAATAATTGAGTGATAAAGAGAACTGATTAGGGACGGTAATCCACATCCACGTGTCCAATTTACGTATAATATTTATTGATATGATTTAGCTTAAACTTGTGCTTACATCACGTCACGATAGACAAATGCATTAGGTTAGGTAGGTATAGCTATTTGACAGAAATGATTAGGCAAATTTTTTTTTTTTTTTTTACAAATTTCGTGTTGTAGTTCCTTGGTAAAGGTTGCAAATTCATAGTGGGCATTGATCGCAATTTGTTTCGAAGGTGCAAGGGAAACCGTCAAATACGGAAGAAATTTGTAAAGTTGATGATCATTGTGCCTGTCGACAAGGAACACCTCTTTTTCTGATTGAATCAGAGTTTGACTTTGGACAATACCGTTTGTTTTGTTTTTGTAAAGATTTATAAAAGCATACCTTAATAGATTCTTATGGCTTCTTGGTGGTATAAATTCATTGGAGTAAATTGATTATAACGATGATGATGAAACGTTTCAAGCATGAATGGCTGATTGCTCTAGATCATATACTCCACAACTCTTAATAATCATGGTGGTGTGAGCTTGCCAAAAAAATGTTCTCGCATAGTTATTTCATGCCATTTGAGTACCGCCTGCCTCAGCCTACACGCCTTTTTTTATTCAAAAATTTACAACATAACAGTTCCGCATGCCACCTACAAACCTTAGTGATACAAAGAACTTCACCTTCATGCTAAAATCGATTGCATATCATCACATCACATCATCATGCTTGCGCTTGCACTTATGCGCTTACATACAATTTCATCACAATGTGCAAGCAATCGTAGTATTATTGTCAGCTATAGAAAAAAAGAGCTTATGAAACGTAAACGAAATAATAATCATAATAATAAGTCTGATCTGATTCGTCTCATTTGAATTCTCGTCAAACTTCCTAATTCTGTCTGGAGCCCCACTCACACTACTCACACGCTATTGCACTTCTGGTTCTTTCTGATCTGACCAAGCTTGGCAAAAGTTCCTGGGCTCATCATCAATTCATCATATCGTATCATCATCATCATCATCATAATATTCATTCCTTTAGAGATTAAGGAACAATTTCATGGCTTATGGCTGGACGAGTTGATTTACATGGATGAAGGATCTCCTATATGATATTGATAACATTATCAATAAATATGTTAATTTATTCTTACGCACTTGGGATCCTTCTTCTGGATATGATGATCATGATGATTTTCATTCATTTGGGATTATCAAGCCACTGCGAGGACAACCTCATATCTACGTCGTTGTCGTTATAAGAAACAGACCAAACCAGAGGTGAGTCCGGATTGATTTTGATTGCATTGTGATCTTGTGATGCATTCCAGTAATTCCAATTGTAGGGATAATGGGTGTGGTGATCAAAACCAAACCAATGTGGAGTGAAGGGAGAAAGATATCTGGTTGTGATAACAAATTTTTTTTTTTGTAAAACTAAGCCGGAGCAGAACCCAAAATCAATTCTTGTTGTACTTAATTGTAATGCTTGTATCAGCATCAGATGTACTTTTACATAACCAATATTGATTCTTGCCAATCCTCCGACAACGTAATGCAATGTAATAATGAATGGAAAATCTGATGCAATGAAATATAGCTATAGTCTGCTGATTGTTGTGGATGATAAATACACACAATTGGCAGAGCATAGAAACCTTCAATATGTCATGTCAGCAGCAAGAAGGGAAGGCTCTCAGAACAGAAATCAAGAGCAAATTACTTAAGGCGATAATGAAAAATGTGCAAAGTTGTTGTTAGCCAAGCATAAAAGCAATTTGCATCGAGGTAGGTATATGCATACCTTTAAGAGACGTAAAATATCACATCGTATTATGAGCTCAGCACATTGTCGCAATAATCTGGACGACCTTGCTTTACCAATTTTTATTCATTTGGCAGTTTATGGCTTTTAGCTAAAATAAAATGGTAAGTGAATTTGGAGCGATTTGGAGGCAGCAGGCTAGTGACTCCACTTTACTTTGTAATGCTCCACTCCACTGCACCTTTTGTATTTTTCAGCTCTGTTCTGATGTGTAACAATGAAGCTAAATGCTAAAGAAAATGGCAACAATAATAATTATACTAATAAGGAACACACCATTTTGTAAAAATATAAAGGGTAAAATAACATACAAATTATATACACTCCATCCATATCCATATTCTGGTAACCAACCAAACCACTACTCTCTGTGTGTTCTTGCCCACTGTCATTGCCGTAGATCCCCTTAAAAATAACATTCTATTGCATTTAAACATTACACGTTTGTCGCTGGCTGCATTGCATTGTTGTATAATCCTGCATTTTTCTTGATAGTATTGTTGCTTTAAAGTAAAGTAAAGATAGTGCGTGTTCAAACTGCTACCTTTTCATTTTCTACCATCATATATGTTGGTCAGCAAAAGTGACCTAGTTTCGTATGAGCGCACCTTTTATTATCCTACGGTGATATGATGTTGAGGTGCTGCTATGTTATGTTATGCTATGATAATATTACAGTTTTGCTTGCTTTACTCTGCTCTTCAACCCTTTTGCTTTCATGCATGCGACGCAAGTACAACATTATTGTATTGCATGATGTTATGAGGCTGCTTCTGATTCTGATAGTGGTGATCGTTTGTTTTGGGATTTTGTTAAAATAATAGGATACGGATGGCATTTTGTACTTATGTTAAGTAAGGATCACCAAATAATATTGAATATGGATGCTTATGATTTTAGTGGCCTGCGGGCAGAATCATGTATGCATCAATAATCAATTTCAGTTATTTTTGCATTGTTGGTTATTGATCCTCGAGTTGTCGTTGTGTACGTACCTCCGTCAAAATTTAGGTAGTGACTTTCACATGAGGAGATGATAGCTGTCTATATTTGTAAGAATCTTACATATCCCTAATTAACATTGTCATACAGTTGGATTGTTCTAGTATTACATTACACTACATATAACTTCTCTTCGTCGTTAAAAAGTTGACCTGACATCTCTGAAGTACATGCTCATTGGAGAATGAACGAAGATGACAAGTTCACCTTGCCTTTACCACTCATTCATTTGGATAGGCACGTTGATTTCATTTTCATAACTGTATAAAAGGGTTCTTTCCTAGCAGCAGTAATAGCAATATGGTTCCTGTAGAAAAATGTACGTACCTTTAGCGTGTCCTTTTATGCTCAAGTTACGTATGCAACGCAACCCTCTGCATTCAACGTTACGTTGAATGAATGAATATATATATACGTTCGAATCCTGTAACTTTCAGATTGATGATTGATCTGATTCTTGTAGAGCCACCGCAATTGGAAGTTCAATCATAACGAATTTGGCGATTACATAGGTTTTGGCTTTACCACAACACAAATGGAGTGCTTCGTAAAGAAAACTACCTACGCACTTTTGCCATTAGCATTTAGCTATGACTATCGAGCGTTCTTGTTTCATTGTTTTATTAAAGTTTGATTGGCAAATTTGATTATTATTACTATGCGGAGTAGAGCATAGCGAGGCGATGCGATACAGTATTTTCACTTTCTTTAGTTGAAGGGGGTACAAAATAAAATGTAATATAATATATAAACGTATCAGTTCAGTGACTCACCACCACCACTCTACCCAATATACATGTATAGTACATTTTATGCATGAGTACGCCTTCATAAGGCATTGTATAAAATATAATCTATTATTATTATTATTATTATTATTCGAGTAAAAAACAAGGAAAGGAAGCTGGAAGTATGAAGTATGCAGAATAAGAAGAGTGAATCATTCAAGCAACCTTTAAAAAAATATAATACTATTACGTTAATTTCCATTAACGTAAGTAGACCTGACTGACTAGGAAATAAGTGCAGGGAAAATGGACTTTTCATACACTTCATGCAAAATTATCTCGAGGATTGGAGTAGTAAAGGATTAACAAAATTTTTGAGTGCGATGCGATATGCAATGCGAGGAATACATTATAATGCATTATAATATTTTATATTCTAGTTATTTTTTGCGAATCAAAAGCAATGAAATGAGTTAGATCCGTTTGGGTTAAGGCTATTCTGGGCGTCGACAGAAATAGCACTTGACTTGACCAGTTTGCTTAACTACGTATGTTGGAGTTGGAATTCCATGTGGTGTGGTGTGGTGAGTCGTCTGCAGGCAAACGTTTATGATGACTATGGCACTAGCCACACCTGCAACTCAAGGATATAATCCTCAATGCAAATATATTGTGGGATCGAAAAAGAGTTGAGGAACGGAACGGTGGTGTTGCTGTTGCTGGTGTGGTGGTGGTCGTAGTGCAAACTTAAATTAGATTTTTGGGAGAAGAATTTTTGCTTATTAATCTCTAAAAATTCTCATACCTAATTTGCTCATGTGCGTATATACATAATATGTAAACGTTTGTCGTGATGTGATGGTTGAGTACAAAGTACAATAGAGCTTTAATAAGAAAACGCGGATGGGTGCGGGTGGTTGGCTGGTTGATGATGGTTGAATCAAAATCAGCCATGGAAGGCAACCAGACATAATCTGTCTTGACCACGCTGCAAGAATATTGCAATGATAATAGCAACAGAGCCAAATAACTTTTGTATTTGCTTTGAATGTTTGAATTGAAAGGCAGCTTTGCATATTATGGCGTGTGTAGTCTATATAGTGTGTGGTATACATCTGAAACGAATATCCTTTACGGATTAAAGCGATTGGCCACGTTACATTATTTCTTGATTTAAGACTTTGTGTAGGACGAAGACGATAATGATGAATCAGGAATAGGAAACCCACACACTGGGAGAAACTGCATAGGTTAGATAGAGTGTATACGGATATGAGTAAACACACATGTTTTTTGTCATCAATTGAACTCAACTGTGCTTATTGTATTGTTGATGATGTGGTTCGATAACTGATTTTTTTTCATTCATAAAGGATTTTCATAGTTCCTACATTCAATATTGCAAAAGATACAAACACGGGATTAAAATATGGCTGGATTTATTTTGTTGCTTTTTGCAGCTATTAAGCATTTATATACATATTTATACATTTAACACTCACAACAGATCGATCCACAAAATAGTTTCACATGTATACTTACACATTGTTTCCTCCTCTCATTCACCTCGTCCATATTGTCTAGAAAGCAATAATAGCATTGCTCATTGGAATATTAAATGAAACGTAATGATAATGATAATACACATTCAACTACGAGAATTATATTAAGGACTACTGAAGAAGCTCGAATGACAGGAAAACTTTCTCAAGTTGACTCTTGCTCCCTTTGCATTATTAGCAGCTATTTGGGAAAAATGTGAATCCATTTTCTAGCATTCGCAAACTGTTGATGGAATGATGTGATAGTGAATATGCTATTAGAGGAGTTTTTAACACATCCACTTTTCCAAGTAATTGGTTATATAATGGCAATTAAGGATCTAAAAAATAGTGCGATGATGATGTGATGTCAGAGTCAGAGAGTCAGGTAGTCCACTCCACTCTTGGCTCTGTTCTGTTGTAGCCGTAGCCTTCATCTATTAAATTTAATTGTATCATTTTAATAGTAAGATTGGAATGTTCTCTAGTAGAAGCAGAAATACTATTATCATCATCGGCTTGGCTGGCACTGACAATGCCACGCAATGCAATGCAATCACAATGCCAACTAACTCAAGCTCATAAACATTGACAAAAGGGTAAATGAGCTGTGAAATGGGAGACGCATAGCCTCCACTATCATTCACATCTTCATTTAAGGCACGATGATTCTCCATTTGAAAACAAAAGGAGCAGCAGACGAGGAGGAGGAGAAGATTCAAACTTGACAATAATTTGTGAACTTGTTTCTTTTTCTGCACTTAAAAAGAAAACAAAAAGACAATTGTCAATGTTCTAATCAGACTACTGCTAACCAGTTGTTTCATACATGATAACGATGATGATGATGATATGATATGATGATAATCTTTATTTATATAATATCAATATCAAGAAAAAAATATCTGTAGATCACATATCAACTTGTTGAGCACGTACAATCTACATATTTGGAAAACATGAGATGAGAGCCAAAGAAAATCTTTTTATGTTGAATTTATTTTAATGCGTTTGGAAAGCTGGCGGTGATGATGATGATAGCACAGCACAGTACATATTATGACGCGTGAAAGGAATCCATTGATGAAACTCTTTGAAGAAGAAGAAGAAGAAGAAGAAGAGGTCCTCGTATCGTATCGTAACAATATGACTTTATTCAATACATACATTAAAATAAGCTTGTTCTTCAAACAAACAATTGAAATGCAATGAAGCTATTTATTGCTGAAAGAAAAGCATCTTCACTTCATTCACTCCTCCTCCTCCTATGAACTTGTTATCAAAGTGCAGTGTACTGTACTGTTTTGTTATAAAATTGATCATGTAATAAGTAAAATGGATAAAGAATTGAGTTGACTGACGTAATATAAATGTTTGCAATGAGTGAAGACTGAAGAGAGCCCCTCTCACAGCAGGGCCACCTTTAGTACACCCTTTCAAGTGAATTTCATTACCATTTGCTAATAACATAACAAACGTACATGAATAATATATAAGCAATCATTTGTAACCTCTTCTTCATATTCTCCGGTTGTGGAATTATTTATTGACGTAATGGAACATTTCCGCTTTAGAACAACATGTTATTAAGAATTAACTAGAGGCGCAGGCACAGGCGCAAAGGGGATCGAGGTTATCCTCTTATGATAATTTGTTAAGGGCGGATTGTCGAGTTTGGGTTTGGCGAGCTGAAGTCGTGTATTGACACACGCAGTCATTTTTATGATTGTTTGCTGGAAGGCATAATATTAAAAACACTTCCAGATTTTATTGTCGTTTCTAAATACAACTGATATAAAATCTCTCCATCAAAAAGCCTCATAATATACATGCATAATTGAATGAATGTCCTTGTGTCATTTGGTGCAATCACATCACATTGCAGACACCTGAGGCTTGTGACCGTGGTGCGGTGTGGTGTTAAAACTGCATTTTTCATGTCCACAGCAATCAAAAGTATAATGACGCTACTCAACATGACAGAGTGGAATTCCAGCACAATGTTTTCACAGAAAAGCCGTAAAACTGGAGAAATCTTGTGAAGAGATGTGAGATGACAAAGGTGAAACCAAATCGTTAAAGGAAATGTGTAACTTGCTATTTTAGCCTGGACTTTGTCTTCTTCTTCGTCTTCTTCCTACGGATGAAGGAATAACCGGTTTAGTTTCATTTTGGAGTGTATTTTACAAAGTGGATGACGATGACGATGACGGTAAAGTGCACTTTACTGTCTGTTGACTGTTTTTGTAATGCTCTACCATTGATGCCATGCCGCACGGCTTCAAAAAAACATCAAAAGTTTAATGGTCTTTCTTGCATCCCATCAATCCAAATAAAGTACTGCATAATATACTCACTTTTTTAATACCACATCAAAAACTTTTGCGTACGTACGTACGGAATAAACTGAGAAGTATCTCGCATTATTATTCAGATTACAAAAAAATTAAGCCAACGAAGCATGTCAGTGAGCCAAAAAAGCAAGAGTGTTTTTGTGAAAGACGTAAAAGGAAGAAACAGGATTTTTCTGTCATTTT
The DNA here is from genome assembly GCA_964034955.1 of Orchesella flavescens. Taxonomy (NCBI): domain Eukaryota; kingdom Metazoa; phylum Arthropoda; class Collembola; order Entomobryomorpha; family Orchesellidae; genus Orchesella; species Orchesella flavescens. The sequence continues at coordinate 6,481,806 of OZ035955.1, forward strand.
ACATACATGCTGAAAGGCTTAAAATCTTTTGATCCCTCACACCACTGACTGTACTGTATCATCATCATCATCATCGTTATGGCTGTTAAAAAAACAAGTCAGTCACAAAAACCTGGTGTTTGGTTTGGTGCTATTGTTGACTGGTTGGCTCAGTGACTTAGATTTTCACGTTGTCATCATTAAAACTGGCAGAAGAAAGCAGGGCTTTTGACAATTGTTATAAGCTCCAAAGGAATTCCTAAATTCCTGGAAAACACGAGTTTTCCGAGTAATCTCGCGAATAAATCTTGGGAATGCGTTGTATTGTATTGTGAGCCCAAGAATGATTTTAAAACAAGATGCTTTTTGTTGCATACTTAACAAGTAGTTATTATGAATATCAGGCGTACTAAATCATTTCTTCAGGTGGGTAATTGTTATCAGATGCATTCCACAGAGGGTTTTTGTAACTTACTGTTTGATGTGATGCGAGATACATAGGTGACATCTGTCATTTCCCTTTTTCAGAGGTGATTTGATGGAATTAATTATCACTGTTTGACTTCATAAAAATGTAGGTTATTAAAATTTTAAAATGCATGAAATCTTCTTCAGCAAAGTTTTTATGTAATAATTATTAAACAAAGCCCATAGGAAAGCTGTTTGAGTTTCTAAAGATAGGGCAAAGGTACAAATGACGTGGATAATAATTTGTAATCATTCAAATTCGTCGTTAGGAGTCGTTATACAAGTTTCGTTAAGTGAGTGTGAAATCATCAGGTTTTATAATGTATAATATGGTTATGTTGGCTTGGCAGAGGTCTCTCAACTTTGCTGTTTAACTACTTTGTGTAAAGTTTACAGCATGCTTATAATTTGTACCTATAAAAGTACACAAGTTCATAGTGTCATGAACATCGAGATGTACCTTCTCTTTATTACGTAGAAAAACGAGTATATTTTCATATTTGAAATATATTTATGTATAATATATATTATATTGTGGTTGTAGATAACTCAAGGGTAATTCCTTTTAATTTAAGGGATTGGTGGTTGAAAGCTGTATAAGCTTGTTGATTTTTTTTCTTGCATTTCAAATTTTCAAATCGTTTTTTGGATGCTGACTGACCAGCTACTTTCATTTTGATTTTGTGTAAAAAATTTTTTTTCTATTATGGGCTATCTATATAGTGAGATGATAACAGTAACAATTCCTACTTCATACTAATAATAATAAAGACTCATGTGGGTAGAGATCTCTGTTGATCAATTAGTAATTTAGATATTTTTCAATCAAGCTCTTTCAAACATAACAATACAAAGTGTAGCCTAATATAACAAATACAACTCGTATAGCATATACTTTTGATCGTGCTCCCGTATAAACTGTTCTTATAGCTTTTGGCTACGTACACATAATCAAATCATTCAAATCACAGTAGTACATTCTGCAAGTAATATATAACCAGAAAAGTTGCATTGCTATATACAAATAATAGTATTGAAATGCCGCTTAAACACTCCAAACTGAACCCACTACGATGCCTTTATCGAATTTATTGTTAGCTTAATAATTTTTACATTGCGCAGATGCAATAATGGAGGTTTGCATAGTAAATAAACGTAAAATATATATGTATATGTAACTGGGTTCAGTTTCTAATTTTAATCAACAAATTTTCCAATTGCTTCTTCCATTACAAATCACTTATATTCCTGTATTATGCTCAATGCACATTTTCAAACTTTTAAATGTGTGATAACATTTTATACACTTTAAAAGTATTCTGTTCTCAGGAGTATGACTCATTGACAAAAGAAACAAGTAGTGAAATTTAGATTATCGTAACGATTCTTGCTATCGATTGGAGGAGAAGTGAGTTGAATTGTAAATGGTTCGTGATTTTTTTACGAGATTGGCTTCATGTGCTGGCGTCTAATTGCTAATGAGTTTCCTGTCAAGTACATGGACATTCCTTCATTCATTCATTCTTTCAGGCAGGTGGAAATTGCTTCCTTTGATCTTGCACTTGGTAAATGAATAATAAATTTTGAGAGATCTATCTATCTTCTGATCACATCTTCAACATAGTAGGGCTACTTATTGGCTTCGCTTTCTGTAGATGAGGAATCCCAAGCAGATTTCTTTTCACAAACAATGTTACCACTTCCTTATTGAGGTGGCAGTACGCAAAACAGCGAGAGCAACATGGACATGCGCTCAATTTTATTTGTTGGGTTTTCTACTCGCCAAAAAATATATAGGTATCTTTTCACATCACATCACCACCATACCACGTCAATGAAATGACAATGGTATTGTCATAACAAAAGCCAATAAAATATATAATGTATGTGCGGCAACGGCAATAGAAAAAAACCACACCAGAAATTTCTTATTCCAGTAGCATTCAAATCTATTATTCTTTTGGATGAAATGAAGGTAACAGATGCAACTCAAAAAGGGGAGAAACATTGAATTGAATTGATCTCTTTGAAGGTAAAAAAAATAAAATTGATTCAAGAATTCTGTAGTTGTGTTGTAGTTGGTTTGGTCTGGTGGTTGGTGAGTTGGACTAATTGTGGAAATTAATCAGTATGTACCTACCCTCAAATCAAGCTACCTACCTCTTCTCTTTCTGAAACATATTAAACTGTGACTTTTCATTTTTTCAACACATTTTTTCATGTTTGTTGTAATGAATTGATTGAAAAATGGAATCAAAATGCTAAACAAGGTAATTGTAAGCCTTGATGAAATTGCAAAAAAAAAATCAGCGAGATGGTTTTCTGATGACGATGTGATGTGATGAAGAATGAAGAATCTATCTTTGTTTAAGACGACGACGACGACCGTCAACTTGCAAATTGCTTTAGCCATGTGCTTTGGTATTAAGGCTCGTTTCGTTTTCGTTCAACCAAAATATCTGATGCTAATGATTTGCATTTTATAACAATTTTCTGTGTTTCAAGCGTATTAACCGCAAAATATAGCCGCAGTAGGCTATAGGCTTGGCGCTTGGTCTGTTGGTCATCCTGATCGTCAAAAGGAGGGGTTCCTATGAAAAAATAAAAGGCTTTGCAAATGCCTTAACTAACGTTTATACTGCACCGCACTGCATATCCGCTCTTAATCTCAGCAAAACGAAACGAATGAATGTGGTATGGCATGGCATGGCATTCAATTCAATGTACTACGTAATGAGATTAAAATTAATGAAACAAGGTCTCGGTTGGTTTGATTTTAACTTTGAAAAAAGGGCCTGAGCATTTAATCTAAAAATTTAGCAAGTACTCAACCATACATAAACATTATTAATATGTATAATATGTAAACACACAAAAAAATACTATATACTCAATTTTTTCCCTTCTTATCTAGAAAAATGTGCTACACGTTTTCATAGCTAGTCACAGATGGTTACACTTGATAAATACGTTGTTTTTTTACTACTATACATAAGCACATCGTTTATATAGTGTGTGTGCTTCGTTTGTAGACTGTAATTGTAAATGCAGGTAAAAACAATCAGCCTTTTTTTTGAGCTACTTAAGTTAGCACATTGTTTTTTGTCCAATACATTTTTGCATTGTTGTTATGTTGTTAGGTCAGTCACTTACTCAAAAACCACAAGTCATTTTTCATTTTCTTCGTAAGTTTCTTGATACGAACATCACATCGTACATCCATTCAAGCAATGGAAGCTTTAAGAATATATCTGAAATGTTAATGTCTTCAGAGTCCAAAAACGATTTAGGTAATAATAAGTAAATGCTGCAAATAAAAACCCCATAAAAACAAACATTTTCGGAACATTGTAAGCAGCGTGTAATGTATGTACTTAGCTAGTTTTTGTGTGTGTTTAACTTGACACTTTTCCTTAATGCGATAACTCTCAATTTATTGTCATCCATGTTAAGTTATATGACTATTTTTTTGGCTAGTAAAAAATAATTCGGCATAAATTGGCTCTTCGTTTTCAATTTTTCATTGTTGCGGCTTTTACTTCACGAGCATATTGATATTGGCCGCGTTTGCTACCAGTTAGTTCATGATTATGAGGATGATGATGATCATGATGATGATGATGCGACTTGAAGATAGACAAGTTGTCGCGCAGGCCCTCATGCTCATGTTCATCTACTATATAAGAGAGAGAATGGGCCTTCCTTTGAAGACTTGGTGAAGAAGAAGAAGATGGTTGTTGAAGATTGAAGAAGATAGGGAATAATTTTATTTTATTAACACTTTGCGTACATTCCCACCAGCGACTATATTATTGAATAGTACCCTTAATTTACAAGACAGGTAATAATAAGATGCATGGCACATTCATTTTAAGGGTCATAATTATGCTGTGGGGACTGCGCTTAATCTGCATATTTCATGCGCAGACGAATAAGAAAAAAACTTTTACAGACGGATGATAAAGTGTTATGTTATGTTATGTTGGATTTTGTTGAGAATATGAAGAAGATGAAGAAGATGTGATATGCATAAGTAGATGCACAGAACCAACATTTTAGGATTAATTTGATTGTACTCTCACATTTTACCCAGACCAGACCAGACCTTTACCTTGTTTTGATGGGGGATTGGCGAGGATGAGATGCATTTGAATTTTTAATGTAAAATTTGGAAAGGTCACACCTCTAAAAAAATGCATAAATGAAAGCATGTTACTTGCAGCACGAACCAAGAAGATGATGAGATAGAATAGATGACGGAGGGTTCCATCCTATTGCTTGTTAAATTCCGTTAATTTGGGCTCCATTCATTGACTCATCCAAACAACCAAATATTTTTGCTTGCTTACCTTCGTTCGCGAATTGTTTAAGTTATTTTTTTATTCAATTTTAGCAGTTTGACTATCAACAAAATATATAAATGAGTGGAGAAGAAGAATTGAAAAGAAGATATCTTTATGTGTTCGTGTTGTTATTTGTAGTCAGAAGGTTGAAAAGAGTTATTTTTGAATTATGATTGTAAACTAATGACCACTCGCAAACATTCTATTCTATTCTATTCCATGTTATTTTTTATATAAGAGAAGAAGACGAAGAAGTAAGTGGTGAGTCAATGATTCTGCCTGACTTGCAGTCAAGTGTCATTCCTCCTTTCAACTAGACATCAAATATGTTTGCAAATTATGCGAATTATAAATTATTACAAGCTTCAGCTTGTTTCTAAGTGTGTGTTTGTATGCTCACAATTCATAAACATAAGCATAAGTACAAATTCCCTTTGTTTTTACTACCGTCACATAAAATTATTCAACAATGAGCGCATCTTCATTTACAATATCACACGCTGCACATCATCCCACATGAAAGTATTTCATATTCACACTTTAGCAAACAAACCGAGTTCCAAACTGAAGCTACTTGTGATGTGATGTGATTTGACGTGACACGTCAGTGATTAATTACATCCCTGTGGCTCTCATAATGACTGTGTTATATGAATGTAAAATGGTGAGGAAAAAAGAGCAGATAAAAAATATCGCGAAAAACTTTGTTGTTTTGACGGTTGTCTTGCAAATTGTCACCGTTGAGGTGCAAGAGCTAATACCCGACGGCCACTGGTGATGATGATGAATAAGATGAGGATGATTTTGATTTGATGTCGATGATGTAACAAATTCGTTGAAAGCGTCGTAGGCTACAGCAGTACATCTCACATATTGCGAAAAGGAATGCGAATTCATAATAGGGAACTGATAAAAAGCATATGTGTGTAATTGCGCATGTTAAACGGGCACAAATAATTGAAGCTTCTGACTATTACTATTTCTGAGCTGATGTTTTGATGATGTTATATGCGGCTTTGGCTTTTATAATTTGTAATCATAATCATCATCATCATCAAATGATGGTTGTCACAAACAGCCAAAGTCAAGCCACTAAACTTGCCCACCTTATGCATGTAGCTACTGGTAGATCATAATTAGTATTTGCAAATTTAATGAAACATTTGCCCTAGGCCTTATTTCGGTTGGAGTTGGATAAAAGGAAATAATATGTGGATTTGTGCGTGTGTGTACCATCATAATTATTATTTTGAATGGTCAGCATAATTAAATTATGATTTTTTTTATAGGTAGAGAGGGTTATTATTACTTATAGAAGGATTGTGGCTATGGCTATATGGCTGTGGCCCTTTTTAGTTTGACTTATTTATTGAGTTGGCCAGTCACTCACTAAGCATAAAAATAATTTATTGCGTCCGTTTGCCTATTATAATTACGATAATTATTGTTGTTATTTTCATTTTTTCAAGGGACTATCTTGAGGCAATAAGACTTATCAGAAAGATGCAAAAATGGATTTGATGTTAAATTATGAACTTATGTTATGTTATAGAGAACGTGGGCGGACATTTGGTGATCTCAATGAATGATAAGAAATAAGATGCCTATATTACGATTTGCATGAGTTGGAGTCACTGTGTGACCAATGACCAACACCATGCCATAAATACCATACCTCCAACCACTTTAAATTATAGTTACATGATTATTCATTCATTCATTCTTTATTTTTGGGAATGTAACAAGTGTTTGACTTCAGAAAATAGGATAACCGTTATGCAAATCATTGAGGCGTTAAAAAAGGGATAAGTAGCTCTTCAAGACACAGAAAAGGAAGAGTCACATCGATTTGATTTGATTATTGCAAGCAGTTAGTGCTCACGCTTTCCTTCTGTATTGTGTTTTAAAGTTGGTTGCAATGAACTTATTAGATTATGTATATTTTTATTATTACTTCATTTTCTGGCACGCAGGATAAGAATAAAAATGGAAAAATTGTGTTGGTTTTGATGCAGAATGAAATGAAGTGTTTGAGTAAATAAATAGAGGACTTCATACTTCATGTCACGTGTTAATACAAAAGCCTATTGTATGCAAAACTAAGAAGTAGTCAAGTCACCAAGGCTTGGCTTTGATTGTGTGAACTTTGATACTTATTGCTGGTCAATCATTATATTATAATAATATTTTTTTGCTAAAATAGGATAAAATGAATGCAAATTGAATTTGCTCATTATTAATGCAAGTTACTTGTTTGGTGAGGCAGGTTCACTTTCATTTTCCTCATTTTTTCATGCTCTTATGTCATGACACTGATAGTTGTGCTTGACTTGCATTTTTTGTTGTAAAGTGCAACTGCAATTTTATGGGTTGGATTGGAATTGTTGGAAAGGTGACAGTTGTTGATGAACTTGGTATTTATAGCTTAAAGAAATGTGTCGCATGAAATAATGAATTGAAGAAGAAGATGTTCACGTGACATTTTAAAGGTTGTCTTTTGTTAACTTTGTCACACGATCTAAAGGTACGAGGTGAGCTGCCGGCAAGAAGACTACCTTTTATGACTGAAAATAGACAGTTGTGTTTGTGTAGTTAAAATTTAGAAACACTTTTTAAAAAATTTGACTTAATTTGCATATTTAAGCCTCTTTAGAACACGGAATTGTATATACGAAATGCATGATATGCAATAAAATGTATTCCTAATTGTATTCATAGGTCAATAAAAATTTATCACAATGAGGTGCGAGTTGGCATTGGCGCTATCTCTTTAATTGAAGTCTAAAAGGTGTCATCCTCACTAGCATGGGCCTCGTCTTTATCATCATCTCATCATTATCCTCATCTTCTTCTCCGCGCTCAATGTCAGGCAGATGATCCAAATTCAAGTTCACTTCCTCCAGACCCAATTAAATGATAGATCTAAATCAGGCGGAAAATCATATAAATAACCTCTTTTTTATAGTGTGCATAATATATGTATGTATATTAGGTATAAATTGGCCTTGTGCTTTGTCTACCTTCAATAAAACGTATGTCATGTACCCATCCGTAGAAGGGAGAATTATTCGCTCATCGTTAACAAGCAAAAAGATATCAACTCAACTCAACATATAAAAACTAATGCGTTGTTTTTGTAAGTAAGTATGCATCATCATATCATCCCCATCGATTTTTATGGTCTGATTTTATTACAAACAAAATACACTGGCCTGGTGATATGATGGTGTGCCTACACGTCCAAAAAATCCCCATTATCTCTTTATTTTTTAAGAGAGTTCCTTAATTGCAACCCAGAAACGTTGAAGGTGACAATAACAGGCTGCTCCAATTTATAGAATGTCATAAAAATATTGTCTTAAAAGTTAAAAACTATAATAATAATTTTTTATGAAGAAGCAGACAAATAATCCTCTTTATTTCTTTTAACCAAGCATGTACAAAAATTAGTCGAGTGTTAGTTGACTAGCGATTCGTTCGTAGCTAATAAACCAAATTGCATGGTTAGAATGCAAATCATGGAATGGAATTATGTACAGACAGAAATGTTTCTTCCTTGCTTATTGCTTGTTATCTCTTCTCAGCAACTCTTTTTTAATTCTATTCGACTTCACTTTAAAGGTCTTCCAGTTGAAAAAAATGTGGATGATTTGAAGATGATGAAGTGATGGTGAATGTTAATGTTTGCAAAAGGATTGACGAAATGAATTCACCTAGTTATTACCATACTTTTTTATATGAGAATCTCCAATTTCTTTGCCTAGTGCAGTGCATTGCCAAGTAATCAATCAAATGTATATGAGGTGTAACTAGTTGTTAAGGTACGTTCGATGTTCGTGTGTATTTTTTGGCAATAAAATATGATGAAGAAATGGAGCAACTTCTTTGTCATCTTCGCAGAAAGAAGACGACACAAGTTCAGCATAAATATTATACACAAACACCTCTCACACAAGGCTAATCGTTTTACTAGATCAATTTTCTGTGCCTAATGCCTTTGTCATGCATTGTCCCTGATTTATATGTTTGTACGAGTGATGCTTTTTTATGAAGATCTTCAATCTTTTGATATGCGTGTGTGTTTGTGTTGGTGTACCAGCTTCTAAACGCTTTCAGATCATTGATCAATCAGATCAGGGCATGCCTCTTATTCTCATCTCATGTGCATTTCACGTGCCCCTTTTTATTCTGCTTCTGCTTTATATTCACCGTGCTTCCATTCCACTACTGCTGATGCAGTTTCTATGCTTCCTAGTTAGTTCAACATTACATTACCATTTTAATAAAACTGGCAAGACTTTTGATGTCTTTTTTTATAAAAAATATAATTAAAACTGGCGTTGCTTCTTGCACTCCTTGTCTGAGTAACCACATCATATCAAATTAGACAGTTGGAGCGGCCCCATGATAACAAATTATAGATGTGTTTATGGCATGGCTTGACCAACGTTGTGCAGCCTTTGTCAGTCATATAGAAGCTGGCGCAGTGACACACTCAAGGCGGACACGTCCAACTCTGAGCACAATGTTCCAATTTGTCATGCTGCAGGGTTAAGTTAACGTCAACAGCAACTACCACTTGCATGATTTTAATATACGATACTTAACTCTTCTTTTGCTAATGCTATCTAGAAGTACTATAGTTTGATTAAACTTAAATCTGAAACTCTGGTGGCGTTTAATATACGCATAATAAAGAGTTTACTCACAAAATTCTTTGCGATCGGTTTATTTAAATACCCGTACGATCTTATGCACCACATATAGCTATATTTTGCTTTACTCCACAATTTATCAAATGCTCATGAATATTCGTTCAATTTTGTTTTGTTTTACGAATGAATGATTCATGTCATCACCTCGTCGTCACCCACATTACATATTAGGTCTCATTTTTTTAAAAAACCGTCTCTGACCTTGGTACTTTTTGAACCATGTAAGCACGATGTAGTCATCATCGTCATCAACATCATCAACACTATATCATATTTCCCTGTCACCTTCTCTATGCATCTAATTTGCCTAAAGATGACAAAGACATAGAGGAGCCCTCCTACAAAAATGGCAGAGAAGACATCAAGATTAACTTTTCAAGTACCTGAGAAGACTCTGCTCTTCATCTTCTTCTTCATCATAATTTTTTTTCTTTTTCGCTCCACTAACTGTCCTTAAATGCCTGTTAACTGAAATAGCTATAGCGCATCATCTCATCATCATCATCATCATCATGATTCTCTCAAACCCTCAGTTAATTTAGTTACATACTTTTTACTTGTAACTTGTGCTTCATCATCTCCCATTTAAATTGCGGTCAACAAGTAAAAGGTGAGCAGTTATTGTTTACGGTCATGACGGTAGGATAGGATAGGAGCCATAAGTAAAAGTACTACACCAGCTTCATGTTCATGAGCATTTTATGCAAAGTTTGAAAATTATATAAGTACTGTAATATCACCACCGTCACCATCTCCTATATACTCATATCCTTCAATCCAATACAATGTGTCAGTCAAAAAATTGTCTGTGTGTGGCTCACTTATTAACTCACAACCTCATTTGCAAAGTACAATTTTTTCATTAACATTTCTAATTTTTTTGCTCAGTCCTCTCCTGTGTCCTATAACAGTACAAACTAGACAAATTCCTCATTGATGCGTCTACTATAGAATATTTGCAAGTGATAGTGATTTGAAGATGTGATGTATCGACATCAAGAATGGTTCAAAGGAATCTTTTTTTTCTGAAATTAAATCAAGCTCTTTGTAATTTTACAACGACTTTTATATTGCGGTTTACCTTTACGTAGCTTATATAGAGTATAACAACATAAGAGGCTAAAATATAGCATATTATTATCAACAATATCATCATCATCCTCAAGTTATTAAACAATCTCGCTAATAGAGAACGCAACTCTTTAAACAACTGCACTCTTGACTATTGCATTTTATGTATGCACAAAAAAAACAATTTCTCGCAAAAGATTGTGTAGCAGCAGCAGATTTCTTGTATGCAATTTGCAAAAAAATGTGAAGGTTACGCATGTGCCTTGTACGCTAATTTACAAAATCTAAAGTGATTTTTATATCAGATAAGATCAAAGTAAAAAATCAATTATTATTGATTTTCGGAACTGCTACTACCAAAAAAAAAGAGATTATTTGGGAAAATTTATTGCAATTTTTGCAATCCAAATCTAATCATCATCCAAAATTGCAACGATTTAAGAGATGCACTTGCAGATAGATACATATATGATTTGGTCATGCATGCTTGCGTTGTTGCATTAAAGGTTATTTAGGAAAGTATCATTGGAGAAGCACGAGAGTTGTGTCATCTTATCATATATTACGGACAACGTATGTATAATATAATGAGTGTGTGAGCTACTGTGTCTGTTCCTTGTTTAAAAACGCATTTTATTGATTACATCAAGTGCATATGATGATATATCTGAATCTGAATAGCTCAAATTGCTAAAAAGAAAATGATGCAAGAGGAGATTATTTTCTCCTTAAATATTTCAAAGCAAAAGCTAGGTAATTTTACTCTTGACATGGTTTTACAGACCAGATGGATTGGATATATCTGAGAGATTTCGTGAACTTGCAATTTCCTTAAGGGCACTACAAACACAAACAAAGTGAATTTAAGGAGAAGAGAGTGAGATGATAATTTGATGAGAAAAAGAGGCTGTCTATCTGACTTCTTGACGAAATCTAATAATGCACAAGAGATTTGTGGTGATGGTGGAGATGGAAATGTATAACCAGAACCAGGTGAAGTGGGTTGAGCGGATTAAATTGCGAATTACACATATAATACATAGGTTGATGTTGATAGTTGATACACAAGACTTTTTTAAAAAGGGGAATTAGTTGGCAAAGGCTAAATTTGATGGGTCCCATTTTGAGAAGAATTTTTGGTTCTTATCTTCTCACTCATCTCTTATATCATCATCATCATCATCATCATCATGTGGGACTACGCATGATTATCACATTTTGTTGTGCAACGATAACGAACGACATCTGTCAAGTTTCATATTGGGGGAAGGTTACAAATTATTAGATGAAACCTAACCGTAAGCTTATTCGATACGATTCATTTTGTTTGTCATGATGTGTATTTACAACTAGACTAGAAGGGCTTTTGACATCAAACTATTAAATCTCAATCTTCACCTTGCCTCGCTGAAAATTCCCCGAAACTGTGGCAATCAGTGCTTGAGGCTTATACTTATTCACATACATAGCTCACATGACATATGTGTATACTTATTATGTGCTCATAATTTTTGATTGGTCCATTTCTGTCATTTTATGCAAATTCAGCTAGTGTTTTTTGAGAATTAATGGAGATTTGAAAACCAATGTTGTCACCAATAATAATAATATCCTTAATTTAGTTCGCAAGGCGGAGGAGGCTGTCATGATTAACGCGGTTGATAAGAAGACACATGAATTATGGCCAAATAATGTCCAATATTAAATATCCTCTGATGATGATAACACATGTACATTGTCAGACTTCTAACGATGCGTGAGTATGCTGTCATTTTACAAGTATGATTTTTTTGTTGAAAAAATGCGTACAAAATGTTGTCGCTTTAAAATGCACGAATTTCTGAGTGCCTGAGAAGTGGGTACCCTTACCCCTTTTAATGGAAAGTTCACATGGCTCATGTACGACCTTGTCTTTGAAGTGATTTAATATGTAGTGTTATGTTATACATTCTTGCTCGATAGGACAAATGTAATGCAAAGTAAAATGTTTGAGCACCACCATTATTTTAATGAAAATGGGAATACTTGCTTTTCTTGTGTGTATCAATGTCTTCTACAATCAACCTGCTTATTGTCAATAACTCACCCTGTAATTCTTCATTAAGTTACGTCGGAAAGTAAATTAATGATGGCTGCTGTCATCTCATGTCACGTCACTAATGCAGAGCATCTTCAGAGAAGTTCTCACCTTCTGACTTCTAAATCATCTTTACATTGCATGACATATATATATTATACATGTTTTCTAGATCAATTGAACTTGAAGGTACATATTATAATATGCATTCGAGTATCTAATGAAGTTACAAGAATTGGAGCTGATGATGGTATTGATTCTTATAAGATTATATGGTATGGTACCATTTGCCATTTAAAGTGTTTAAATTAGATGAAGATGAAGTGCTGTTAAATGAAGTCAACTTGCCCTATAAAACATTACATAAAATGAAAGTGAAGATGGTTCATCTAATTTGATTACACTTGTAAGTTGAATTCCTTCAGAAAAATATCAAAGTATTCACGGCCAGCTGTCGATCCATGTCGGGGTCTATATTGAAATTGAAATTGAAATCCATTATTTGTCTCATCAATTTCGTTCATTTTTTATGATTTCCTTAGCATAGCACTGATTATATGGCAAAGATTATTGGTAGACTGTATTTTTTCTGCATTTTACTAGTTGTGCATCATGTTTGCTTTGCAAAGCTTATGGATTATATTAAAGGTTTTGGCTCAGATTTTACAGTTTTAAAATGCAGAAAAAAGATTTTGCAAAATACAAAGCCAATAGTATTATTTTTCATATCATAATAATTCACTGAACTACAGATCCGAAGAAGTGGTGGTTGATTTTTATGATAATAATGGGATAAAACTAAGGTAGTAAACCAGATATAAATATATGAAAGATCCACATTTTACACTCAATATTTTAAAGTAATAAGGATGCTTAAAAACAGTTGAAGGACCATTTTCTCTAAATAACATGTGGAACACGAAAGCAAAAGTAATTAAAATTGGTTTACGCTCACCTTCCAACTATCCACAGCTAAGCTACACAACCAGAGCAATTAAATATTGTGAAAATTAAAATTAGCACTACTTCAAGTGACGCATGCAAACATAATCACGTCTATAAATATCAAGACACTTCAACAACACATTGCCACAATAATAAATAAAAAAGACTAGCAATTAATGAAGCTTGTGATATCATAAATAACAATGTTACACACATTAAAAAAGGACCAATCTCTCAAGTTTCCGACCGCCACGCGTTTTGTCACAGTTAATTGCAAGCAAGAGAACGAGTGGAAAATTACATCATTCATTCATTTTAAGTAATGAATACCTAACCTAATCTGCATCATATCATATCACATCTCACATCACCTCATGCACGCTTTAAAAAGAGTCAACCCATATAATCTGTTTCATCCGCAAATAGCGCTTTCATCCTCAAAGCAAAAGAACAAGAGAGAGAGATGGATTTCCGCATCCATCAAATTCAAACGCCAACGTGAATCCCACTAAGTGCTCTGTCTTACATCATAAATTGCAATTTATATCCGTCCCTCTTGTTCTTGTTCCTTTGTTCAGTCTATCGTCTATCCTTCCCCAACTCTTCTTATGATTAAAAAACCTTCAGAGTTCATTTAAGCCGTTTGTGTTACATTATATTATAAGAATATAAATATTGCCTGTAACGACGTTCCTTCCTTCGCTCATACTCACATAATACTTCAGGTGAGCAGCCTACTTTGAGGAATAATGTTCATGTCACAAACTCCTTTTTGATTCACCAAACCAAGGAAATTGATAACTTTCGCTCTCATCAACAGCAGCCTTAGCAGCGGCAGCAGGTTGATATCAAATCAAAAGTAGCAAAGTAATGCAAAATCCAAATCCAAACCAACTAGTCATCATATCATCAGCATTCAACATTTGCCAACGCCATTTTTACTGTAGCAGAACTAATCTATCTTTGATTGGTTTCCACTTGGTTGTCCTTTTTAATACTCGACGGGGAGAGGCACACCAACCACCAGAGACCACTTCTGAATAAAAGCTCCTTGAGGGTCTTGAGATGCAATTAATTTCTAATTAATCGTCCGTCCTACACCAGCAGAGCCTGCTGTTGTTGACGTGGTCAGGTCTCATTTCATTATTGTGAAATGAAAAATGCATTACCATTTCATAACATGTCATGTTTTACCTCTCTAGGAAAAAACAGTGTGTCCTTTTTGTTATGATTTTCTTCTTCTCTTGTTCCTTCGTTCGTTCCTTCGTTACATTAACTTATTGCGTGCATGAGTGACATGTCATGTCACGCCACGTCACGCATATTGTAAGGTCTCATATCATAATATAATCATAATATAACTTACTTACTTACGGTCTTAGTTAAGTTACTCGTCCTGCTACTCGTTAATATATATAATTTGCAGAAAACATGCAGAGCCTCCTTGAAATGATCATTTAACATTCTCGTGCAATTTTTAAACTCTTTCGTCTTTGCAAAAAGGGTCCCCCTTGACTTGTCTTTAGATTGAGAAAATAGAACAGGACAGTTGTGATTGTGAGCAAGCTCAAAATATTTAGGTGCGATAATGGAAAGATGGAGTGGAATAATATAGGATTGCAAAATATTTCACACTTCCTAGAAGTAGAAAATAATTTTCTGGCTAAATAATTTTTAGCACAATAATTAGGATGAGAGGATTTGACAATCCAAAATAAAATTGGTGGATCGTGGCCATTGTCTATATGAACTTTTTAACCTTTTCACACAGTTTTAAATGATGTGATACGTGTATATACATTCATAATAATAATTTGTCAAAAGAAAAATACGAAAGCCTGTTTTTTATTTGAAATTGAGAACTTTACCATTTATAGTTTAGGGAATCGATAGATTTTGGGAGAAAACTGATGTTTTCAATTTTAATAGTGTTACTTTTCTGATAATGATAATGATTGTAAGTTCTACAACTTGACTCTCACGACTACAAGAAGAGTACAAGCTATTTATTATCGTAGTAGTTGATCGTTAGTAAGAAACGTCATGCTTCATCTTAAATGATGAATTCATTTTAGAGTTGTTGTGGGTGGAGATGCTTGTTCGAGTAAGAGAGTATAGGGTTTCCTCTTCCGTTTTCAGCTGTCTTGAAGAATTACTTTTTGGGAGAATCGCAGAATCATGCGCTTGAACTGTTGCTGCTGAGGCTCTTGGGTTGCATCTTGCATCATATCATTTTTAGTATATGAGCATTCAATATTCTTTCATGTTACATAATCTCTGCATATTGCACGGCAATTTCTTGTTTGCTTTAATCGTGGATTGTTGAAATTAACCTGAAAAGATGTTTTACCAATATTAAAGTGATAAGCTATAAGATGCAGACCGACAGTGTACTGCAATACAGCAACGTACGTATGTATATAACGCGTGAGTGTTCATGATAACCTGGTTTGTTAAGCAACCATAAATTACTAGTCCCATTCTTGTTTTCAAATCATCTTACACGTATTAACAGGGAGACTCTGCTGACACAAATAAATCAATATCGAACAAGGCCTTACCTTGCTTGCACAAATGGTCGTAAGCCTCTGTTGAAGTTGAATAATACCTGTACGAGGATAATAATGTGTAACTGCATATTATTTTGATATTATATTCTGCAGTGTGTATGTACTATATTCCTCATATAATCAGTTTGTACTTAAGTACTTACTCATGTATGTACGTACAACTTCACTTGGAATCAAAGGGCAAAGGATAAATTGGCTACGTCATATGCAGAACAGTATAATATTGGTTACGGCTAACCACAAGAAATTTACTGTTCACATTTATTGTACATAGACGCATTTATAAACTATTATAAAGTTAGCTACCCATATCGTCTCACGTTATATATAAGGAATGAATTAAAAAGGGAAATTTCCTTTACAATTTTTACATTACCCACAATATATTGTAGTTGCATTATTATTTTATTATACATGTTTAAGTGTATTGAACATGAGACGAAGAGAGTTATTTCAAAGAAGAGTTATGAGGCTGCATTAAATCATTATAATTCCGTTGGTCAACTGACCAAACCCTACAATAAAAAACGCAAGTGGGAAAGAAAATACTGTAGAATATTCAAAAAAAATTGTTTGTATTGATGCATTGTCTATAAAATCCAGGCATATAAATGAGATAAAAGCTAACAAAAAGTCGGATATTATGTGTACAACTTCAAAATACATTTTTACTAACTTAAGCGCAGCTAACAAATTTTATTGCATTTTTAAAATTGTAATCTAGTTCAGATCCCTGTTTTGCTGCCAAATTGGTAAATTACGATTAATTAAATCCGCATCATAACAATATGCTTGCATATCGGGTCTTATATTAACTTTAAGGTTATCCACAGTGTCTACCAGCTGTTGATCTTCTTTAAAGCTGACATTTCTAGTTATCGTGCAAGACTCAATATCGGAAGTTGTTGAGATCTAATTTGCTCAAAGGTCATCCTAGGAGATATCTAAAGTAAAAGCGAAAATTAAAAACATAATAATTGATAACACACTGCGTGTAATTCGCACAACCATCTATCAATGCAATACATTGACTTAACCGTAAACCATCCTCAATCGCCGGCGTGAGTTTGTATTCTCTGCTTTTTTTTAAAAAAAAAAAAGGAAGGATGTCCTCGTGTCTTGTATAATATATGTTTGTAAACACTTATAGGTATTAATACGTTTTCATTTTTCATATTTATACATGTGAACATAATAGTTAACCACATTTTCATTTTCATTCTCATCATCATCATCACGATCTATTGTTAGCTTTTGCCATAAAAATTGTTGACTGTGTGTTTTCTCAAATTGAGCATGTGAGTGGATGCTACTTACCCCTTTCAACAATTACTAACAAAGCTGTCCGGCATTTTCAATCGCGAATCTTCATTCCTTCCTTCCTTCTTTTCTTCGTATCCTGATTGTGCCTCTTTTTCATTGTGTTTTGAGGGAATAATATCTTTTTCGAAGTGAAAACATGTATTTTACTGCTTCAATTGGCATGACATGCGTTTTGGTTTTGACCATACAGATATTTATTGTGTCTCTACACTTCTCTCTTCGTAATAAAGCTTGTTGTCTTGTGGTCGTTGGACTTTCGTATTTGAGTTTGATGAAATTAGAATTTTCATCACGGACAAAAATTATCTTACTTACTCTTCTACCTCTGCGCTGCCTGCTCGCACTTGCAGTGTAAACAACAAGCAACAAGCTGCTGAGAACATGTTTTTTTGGCATGAGAAAATGAATGAGTGTAACTTCCTCCATTTGCCAAAAGTTGTTGAGGGGAAAATGCCAGCGCAGCAGCTTAGAATTTCATTCATTCATGCCTAAATGCCTTAAGTGGCCACAGGAAACACGCCTTGGATTTGGATAGTTAGTTGGTTTTGGTTATCGCATCTTCAAACTTTCGAATCTTTCTTCGTCCAAACCTATGAACTGTTGACATTTTGATGCTTTGCTCCTGGTTATCCCACATTATTATAAATGATGATGAACTGTGCTAGACTTTTGCCTGGGAAAGTATATAATTTCTTATGAAAATATGATTACAATTGCAATTTTTGCATTATTGTGTAGTGCAAGATGAATACTAAAACAGCACAAAACGAGTTATTGGTGAGGCTGAGGACGTTGGTTCGCTGTCAGAAATATCGCCTATCTGTACAAAATGCTATGCTAATTACTACTCATCATAATCAACTTCAACATCACAATAAACTAAGAAAGTTTTCTATAAGTTTGCTCGCTAATGCCGGTTCTCATTTTCAGTTAAATACTTTTTTAAAAATTACGATAATATCCCATTTCTATTTCGACTTTTGAAGATATTTTGACATTTTTTCTACATATTACCAAAAGTATGAAGATATCATAATATCATGAGAGAAAAAGTCAAACGCCCAAAAGTCTTTGACATTTGCATTCTTCCGCTCCGCTCTAAAATAGGCACTACTACTAACAAAGCAAGAGAAAATTATTATGATGATAGGTCAATTTCTTTACAAAACCCATAAAAATTAGTTGTATTCTCAAATTCTCAGACTCACGAGCTTCATAAAAATATTATTGACATGTCTTTTTTTCTAAATTTGGTCACGGTTTGGTTGGGCTTCTATATTCCTATTGCTGCACTAAAAATTTGAGATTTTTTTTAAGTGTTCATAATTCATATTTAATTCGTCAACGTGTCCTCCTGTATTTGGCTTTCTGACTCATGAATTTATGAATTTATGTACATCCCCTCAGCTTTCTTTCTTTCGTGTCCCACAAACTTGTTGTTAATTGCTTTCCACTACTCAACAATATATAGCATAGCATATAGCATTATTATTATTACCATTCAGAATTAAGTTGTAACAAAAATTATTGCGTAAACTTGCACAGTAGCTGCAGAGTATTTAATATTTACAACTTGCTAATAGCATAGGAGATAAGGAGATTGGTCATGCAAAGAAAGACATAAACCCTTTACAATCAGCACACCACTGTACTGTCAACTGTTGACTATTGACAGTGAAACGACATTGAGGTAGTCTTATAGCATGTACCTACTCCTATACCTCGCTCATTGTCTCAACTCGGATCTTATGTAATTACAATAGCCGTTGAATCTCATTTTAATTATCATCCTGCAGAACATGTATTGAACTCAGCTTGTCTCACCATAGAATGGGGACTGAATGGGAGTTTGCATGGTTTGGAAACGAAAAAAGATTTATTTTTAATTAACTCCTTTTTAATATTCAACTCCAATCCACTCAGGTGTGACATTCCTAATAAGAAGGCACGTAGTATAGATTTAGCTCGTCGACTCTCAATTGTTTTTGATCAGCCAAGCAATGATATGAAAATTGAAATGAATGCGAAAAAACTGAAGAAAACTTTTTGATGATGAGAGTGACCATCCATTTCAATTATGTGGAATATAATAATAATGCAATCCATCGTGTCCCAGTGTTATATAATGAACCTACCTAAAGTATTTTTGGCTTGAATGAATGAATTGACTTGGTCAGTTTCCTTCTCCCTTTAATTTAACTCTTGTGTTGTGTTATATTATGTTATGCGTCTGGTCTGGTGTTAGAAAAAGAATGGGAGAATAAAATTGTGCTTTTAAAATAATATCAAATCAAAACTGGGCGAGTGGAGGGACAAAAGAAGTGGGTTATTTTTTTCTATTAAGTAACCCCTTTTTTTAAAATGCAATGTGGTGTGTCGTGTAACGTAACGTAAAGCAGCGGTTTCTTTTTTGGTCATTTTCCTGCACGTGCTTTTTAGAAAATGAAACAGGAGTTAGTAAATATGTATCATGCTGTTTACCACTAGTATGGTGTACAGATATACAGAAGCTCTTGAGCTGTTGTGATTTGTGATGATGCTGAGTTGACCAAAGTGGTAATTTTGTTCCCGTTGCAATTTGCAATTGCCTTGTTTAAAAAAGGGAACCGCATCTCTTACATATATTACAAAAAAAGCGGTGGTGTGGCTCTTTCATTATGACGATTTACTTTTAATAACACCCCATTGTCCTCCATTTTCAGCAAAAACCGTAACAAACGAAGGTGAACAAAACACGAAATTTTTAAAGCAAACACAAGTTTGTCGTTTGCCAAAGCCAAGTCTTCATATCATCATCATTCTACCTTGCAAGAACGTCGCAAGACAAAGCATAATAAAAAATTGGTGGGAAATTGAGCAAGGGACAAAGGACACAATGATATAATGATGATATGGAACGGTTACATAAGCTAAAAGCTGTAAAGTTATTTTGCAAATTATTTCAAAACCGAGTAAATTTTACTTCATTCTAAATTATTTGTACCTGGTTTGGTCTAGTCTAACTAACGGCTAGCTAAAGTTGCTCTACCTCTACCTCTGCTTCTTCCCTTCATTAAAGTTTCACTTTCATTTACACTTTCATTCAAGCTTCACTTTTTTTTAAAGGGCGTGAGCTCAAAAAATTGCAACGCTTGACTATTATCAAAGAAATAACTAGCGCATCCCGCTGCTAACGCTGATGTAAGTCACTAGACTCTAGACTGTCTGAATATAAGCTATATAATACTTATAACGATTTGAAATTCGCATTGTATAACAGTAACAGAACAAGCAGATCTTTAAAAAACTGATGCAATTTTGCAAGCAGTTTTTAGATATTTTGATCATTATCGACAATCGAAAAACAGTGCTGTACTTATATAAGCATATAGAATAGTGTAGTTTTGAGTAACTTCATTGAAAGTCATGATCTCAAAAAAATAGAGTTGTTATCAATCCAACTCAAAGGGATTTGAACTTGATCTCGTGATTTGATAAGAACTATATAATATAATACAAGATTTCATAATGGGAATAGGTAGTAAATATGCGTTATTACATACTTCAAAACAATTGAATGTGTCAAGAGGTTTTTCCAAATGTAATATTTTGCATAGAGTTCGAGTTGAGTTGTTTCACTTGTGAGTTGCTGCTGCAGGCTATGATATATTTTGAAAACTGTGTTTTTGTTGGGTTGGTTTGGTTTGGTTCAAAATTTCAAATGTGAGACTAGCACACGCGCAATATAAAGTTAGGTATCCGTTTCGTGTAACTTCCTTTTACTCCTCAGAGACCTCACAGTTTACCATCTTGTAAATCATGATGATGGGCATGATATTGTGACTGAACTGCGAGCTGCACTGAGCGTCTTGTCTTTTTGAAGAAGACAATCATGGCAATCATTTTGTACGACTTCCGACGTTACCAGATGATATTATTATGATGATCATGATGCTTTTGCTTACCTCATTCATTCATATCGGAGGAATTTTCTTTTGTCTCTCTTGCCTCATGATTTTGTTTGTCATTCCATTATTACTTATTACTTGCTCCAATAACATCAAAATATTAATATTAAAATATTATATCCGCACATGGCTTCAAGTGTTCAAGTTATGAATATTTTAAAGGAGATTCATTAGATATTGCTCTTGTTTCTTTCTTCTGCGTTACGTTCCGTACGTGCACGTATTCATTGCAGTGCTCGTAGAGTAATTGATGAAAAGATGACACAAAGATAACTCTACTCTACTCTACCCATCCCATTACATTATATTTTATGTGCCCTCACAGAAAAAGTTCACAGCAGTGGGTATATCATTAGAAATGCAGAAAATTTTCCATTTCAACAATAATGGATTACCTAGTGAGCCATCGCAGCGGTAAACAAGAGTAGTTCATGATTGATCCAGTTTACTAAAATATTTTGAAAGTGATTTTCAAAATGTTTAGGTACATATGCAATACGCATATATTTAGTACATTAGTTAGATTACTTTCAGTTTTCACGATTTTTATCAAAGTGATGAAAATTAAAAAATATTTTCTCGGAATATAAAAAGCAAGACAATCAATCAGGAACAGTTCATTTTGAATTTTTGATACTAATACGAACATTGGAAAGTAAAAGTCACGCTTGTTGCGTCATCATCGTCACCAAAAAGTAAATTATTAGATATTTTGCGAGTCATCATCATCATCAAAAACGTATGAAACTCATACTCCAATTTTGGAAATATTACGTATTATATAACATATCAGACCGGCTATAAATAAACAAAAAACTTACAAGAATGCAAACATCAAATTAGTTTAGATTTATGAGCGCAATAATGTAGTGAAAAGCAATATTTTTCAAAGTGACCATTACTTTTACATCTTGCCTAGCCTAGCCTGCAGTAGGTTATGTTAAGGTAAGTAAACTTTGTAAGTAAGTTAAGGACAGGATTTGGCAAAGCAATCTATAATGATGTTTTTTTGCCTTTGCCTTGAGACTTTGAGAGTCGTATAAAAATCCCCACAAAAGTTGGACATTGTATCGAAATCGAGTGAGCGAGCAGATCTGTACAAGGCATTATTTATTGTCTCTTTTCTGTCAACATAATCATCATTAAATCGATTGAATCACATCACTCCTTCTTTGGACTTGACAAACATTATTAGTACTAAAGGTAGATATGGTGGACGTGACGTGGACCATTTATGAATATTTTTCAAAAGTCCAAAAAGCCAGCGAGCTTCTTTTTTGAATGGCAAACAAAGTTGTAGCTTCAATCCACCACAAAATTACCACTTTTCGTCCTACCATCATCCTATTTAAAATCTGTCAATGTAATTATGAATGGATTTGTATTGGAGACGGAGAGTAAAACGCATATAAATCATTCCATCTACGCATGCCATCATCATCTTGCTTCTTGCTCAGAAAAAATGTAAATTCTAAAGGCCAAGTTGGGTGGCTAATGAAATGTTGGGAGGCTCTTCGTATGAATCTTTTGCATAATATTCTATTCATTAACACAAAACAAAGTTTTAAAATGTAGATGCGTATCCTCCAGCACAGTTTTTTTGTGTTATTTATAATTTTGCCGTATCCGTTACGATTTCCATCCCTTTCGGTTTCACGCATCGAGCGTCTGAACTATTTGTAAAACGCTAAATTTAAATATGGAAGAATGAAATGAATCAATGGTCGCACGCCCTCTTGGGTAATAATATTTTAAGTGTCAATGCTGCATAATTGAAAGAGCTATTTCTGCTTTTGATTTTGCCGACTGGTCGACATTTAAGGTAATGCCGTGTCAGACGGAAGGTGCATAATACCAACACGTCTCATGTTCTTAATAGTCTTTAATTACTTTCGAAATGAAAAGTTGTAAGAAACCGAAGAGCGTTTCATAGCCAAATAGAATTTTAGAATAGGTTGAGTTGAGTGTGACCGCCTTGCTATGCCATCACTCATTTTGACTCATGATAAAAAAACTAATGATTAGCAAAGCGACGAGGATTATTATAAAAGCTATATATTTTTTAGTTCATCGATGATCTCTCGCTTTCAGCCGACGTGAATGATTATTATTGTCACTCTCTCTAGGAGGGTTGCTTAAGGTGCTCTACATTCCAAATCTAAAATGTTTAGTGTGGCTGTGGCCTACCCTGGAGGCATTATGATACTAGCAAGAAGGACTCTATTCTATTTCTCTGATTCCTCCGATGGTTTTAATGATACGTATGGCATCACAAATGCAATGTAATGCGATCTCATCAAATCACATCACTGCGATGAAGATGATGACGATGATTATATATTTTGTATCATTGTAGCTTTGTAACGCATTAAGTTTTGCATTTTGTGCACACATCCATCCATCCATCTGTCTACTAACACTAAAGGAGTTTTGCTTTGGCTTGGATTGGCTTGGTTTGGTTGCATTGTGTGTCGCAATAATCCCAACCATTGAGAGCTGCATTCAGAATGACAAGCGAGTAATAATTAAATCGAGCAACCCACTCGTTTGTCGTCTTGTAGAACATAAACCTCCTAGTAGGATCTTTCGCCCGTCCGCTGTAAAAGATTTTTTGAACAGGGAGAAGAGACGTATCATCATAGTAATCACTACGTGGTCATCATCATCATCATCAGCATTGCATCTGTCATGCATTTTGTAGATGCGCTTTTTTGGTACCTTTACTCTACCCTTTACATTTTGGATTTATGATAGTGCTCTACTTTCAAGCGAATTAAAACTAAGTTCAAATTATCGAGTTGATTGTTTCTTCTCGCTGAGTTACGCAACAGCAACAACTTTGAGTGGGCTATCATATAGATAATATATTGTTGGATGTTGGATAACACTACTACCAGCCAGGGTGAAGGAGTGAATAGCTGTTGGTTGTCGATCAACAATATTATGTATGTATCCTATTTCCTCTTGTGACTGATTTAGGAAAGGCAAAAGGATGAAGATTCCTTTTTTCAAAATATGTCGTTACTTCATTTAATTTTATTAAAGATGCGCACAAATCATAACAACTGCCCCCTGCTTGGAAATTGGTGATTGGGAAATCAGGAGGAGGTCATAATAACGGAATACGGAATAACTCTTCATTTCTTTTGAAGAAGACCTGAATATTTTTGGCATGGAAGAAATAAGAAGGAAAGAAAGATTGCAAAAATAAAAACGATTATTCCTTCAAACCCAATCCTAAATTACAATGATTTGTGCAGAGCATGCGCCTCTTCTTCTTATTCATCTTCTTCTTGTTCCTTGTCTTCCTTTCCCACATCCTACTTAGCACAAAAAGGCGTCGTGATGAGTTTAGCCGAGAAAACATTTAGAGCCTAGTCAACAATACGATGATGGTCTAGTCTAGGAAAGAAATGTAATGCAATGCAAAGTCAAACAAGATCTAAATAAATGTCCTGGTCAGTCAAAACTCAAAGACAAGAACAAGACAGTTGGTAAGCAAGCATATGAAGATGAAGTGAACTACTTTTTTTTTAGAAATCACCTGTCCCAGTAGTCGTGACTGAAAGCTCCAATTCTTTAAATTGAATGGTTATAGTGCCTAACCTAACACACACGATGATGTGATGTGGATGTATGTTTGGATTTTCTAGGCAACCAAACCACCACCAGACGCACGCACGTCTTTACTTTACGGTGTGGTGATTGTTATTGTTGTGTAAACAAGCAAATCATAAAAATGCAACGTGAACCCTAGCAGGTATAGCTATATCGTTTAGTTTAGTTAGGGATCACGCTATCCTCAAAATAAAGTCGTTTACCGTATCCAGTGTCCGTTACAAGTGGCATCATATCATCATCATCATCATCATCCAAGATGCGATGAGTGCATATCAATTTTACGGCATTGGATGAACGTGACGTGATGATGAAGAAGATGACTTCTGCATAACCATATTTTTTATATACTCGTATTTTGAGGAGGATGATGAATATGATGATATATTATGATGATGTGATGACTTGATTGAAACCACTTCACCACAAAAAATTTCCGTCAGCCTATTCATTCAGCAAGGCAGACACGTGAATATTGGGGGATGTGATCTATGTGATGTACAGATTGCTTCATTTATTTCATTTCTATTTTTATGACGATTACGCTCGTAATAATAATACGAATGGTTTTGTGCAATATTATGAATTTTTAACTGTCATATTAAACATAAAAGTAAGAGGTTTGAAGAAATGATGATGTAGGTTCAATTACAAGCGATTCATCTCATCCTCATCACTTCATATCACTTTCTGCTGAATTTCCTTCTATTTGCATTTTATTAAGAGGGATATAACGGATATGATGATGAATATAATGTGCATTTTTTTACGATTAAGATCATTTTCAAAATGGTTTATTTGAGTCATGCCATGCCATGCCATGATATGAGTGGCAGGAAAAAAAGAGAAGGCTCGGCTCTATTCTAATGCGTATTGTGTGAGAGTAAATGTTTGGATTTGTAAAAGTTTGTCTCGATTACACTAATTCAATCGTTTGCAGCAAATTTGCTCTATTTTGTGAAAGTTATGTAGTTATCGAATCAACCTGAATACGTAAGAGTTTTTTTTATTACTCTATTCATAGCACTTTTAGGGTAATAAACCAATTCACAAACGTTTGAGGGAAACCCTTGGTGTAGGCTGAAACATAAAGTTTGCATTAAAATGACCAAAACTATTTGGTAAATATTAGTAAACCTGGAATAGAATTGAGTAATTAGTTCATTTGGAACCGGAAGCAAATGCATGGAATATATATGTACGTTGACTTTATTGTTTAATTATCACAATATAACTTAGGTACGGACTTGTTACATACCTATTCTCAAGTTCAGCTTAACTACATGTTTGATAATTTTCATGTTGTCAAATGAGTCATGCAAATCGGTAGTAACTTTTAGCTCGTCGATTTTTTATTGAGGAATTGATTTTTAAATGAATCCATGCAATATAATATTATCATGTATGGATATAGTTCATGTAAGTTTTAAAATTGGTATGCGTCACTGCTTCTGCTTTTATACACATTGACATTATGCGAATAAATGTAACTACTTACTTATTCCAAGTCTAAAAACTGCATATACATAATTTACCGACGCGCTGTCCTCTTTCCCACCAAAAACCCACAATTTCCTTTACGCCAATTTAAACGAAGCGTCGCCTACTCGTTGTGAGTTCAGTCTCACTCACTACTACACTACCATCATATCATAGTATACCAAAAAAAGGGTTAAACGTTTTGAGATTAATTTTGCAAAATGAAATAATGATGCAATTTAAAAGTAGGTATACGGATGCTGATGTTGATTCATAATGCGGATAGGAATAAAACTGACATTTCCTTGATTAAGTTGAGGGATATGACACCAAACTCGGCAAAATTGTAAATTGATAGGGGAAATAAAGCAGAAGCTTTTTATATAATGGATGATATAATGGAGTGGTTGAGTGGCTGATAAATGGCAGAGCTATTAAACCAAACTTCAATGAATTGAATGAAGTTCCCATCCTCCATTACATTACATTACACCTTACATCCTATGTTGATAGAAGCAAACAATTTATAAATTCTTTAAACACATACTTCTTTTTTATCTCTTTTTCTCCTTCAACAATTATTGACACTCGTAAAATTCCAAAAATGGTCATTTAAGCACATTACTACAAAACATTTTCCTTTTTCAGTGAGCTCACAACTCACTTTATGTAAATCTTATATTATATAACTTTGACTTCTGTGTGACCAGACCACTATTAAATTGACATGTGTTATATTATTATATCCCCATCTACATCCACATCCACGAGGTTGAGCAATTAGGGAGAGAATCTAAAATCCAAGGTTTGCATTTGCTTGAGTTTCTGTGCAACGTTGAATGAAGAAATGAATGAAATTAAACGTTAGTGAATGTGTTACTAATAAATAAATTGCAGCAAGTCAGCAACACTCTCGACGTTACTTGTGGTTTGCGACTCAGATGAGCACTACTTGAAGGCGGCAACTGCATCATACATACATAATATCATGTACATTACATTCCTATGCAATATTACCTGAAACGAATCAACTTGACAGGGCAAAGCGTAGCGAAAATATTTATGAATGGTTAGCGGTCTCTCTTCACAACTTTGTAATTTTTTCCAAAAAAATCCTCTACCGTCAAGTCAACAACACATCATTTCTTTGAAAAACTTCCCTAAAATGCCAGTCACATTTTGGTAAGGACTGCAGCAGCAGCAGCTAACGCAATTGCATTGCATTGCATGATACAAACAATTTTCCAATGTGTTTTAAGCATGGGCAACTGTATAAATCAACGGTATGAGCCATGACACGATTTTTATGGAAAAATGACAACAAATATTAAGGAGCACTGTTTCTTTTTTTCTGTTTTTTTTGTTGTAAAAAGCTTGCACTTGTATTGCACTCCATATTCCATCCTCTTTTTGTTTACTAAGCACACTACATTTTACATTCTACTTAAAAAATCAACTGAATAACATGCAATAGTCCTTGTTGAGTTGCAACTTTATAGAGTTGACTTGGTAGAATATAGCTACCATCAAATCAAGAGGGTAGAAAGGACCTGCATTTGGTAATTCCACGAAGTTGGAAACCTCAAAGTGACTACGCTTCAATAACAAAAATCATGCTGACATGCTGTTTGCTTTGTTTGATTTTGAAAAACTTAAAGAAAAAAAGGAATGAAAATCACACGTGTCTCATATTACTTTATATACGAATAGCACAAAACAGACATATGTGTGTTTTTGCTACCTTGAAACCAAAGCTTATTGCCAAATAGAAGCAACAATACAATATGCTTGTATGAGTATACACTATTTTTATGTTCCGCAGCTTTTTATTTGGGTCAGTGGTTGTGCATAAAAATGGGCTCAGTTTGGGTAAAAGTTTCGGTGGTAATGAAAATTAGATGAAATTTTAAAAAATTTATACATTTCCTAGAACGATTTCAAGGGCTGGCTGGTGTTAAAAATGGTTTCACTTTTCGCAAAACCAATCACGATATCCATTAATATGTTGTGACATGACGTCGTATTTAAATCAATATAAAGCTTATAAATACTGAAATACTTCAGATAGATCTACGGTTTGCTTCCATGCGAATTTCATATATTCAATTTCTTCCTCAAGCATGCATGACCTGGTCTAGCTCACAACAATAAATTCCTTTTTCGTGGTTTCCACTTATTAGCCCTATTATTTATAGCCAAATATAAGTAAAATAGGCATATAGTATCATTTAAGCAACAAAAAATAGGCATATATACATTAGCTGTAGATGAGGTGAAAGTTTTATCTCAAAAATCATTATTACAATCAAATTTTTTTCTTCTATTTTACAAAAAAAGCATGCAATTATTCTTTCGCATCTTAAGCCTCAACATAATCCTCTAGGCGTTGTGACAAGCCTACCGATTTAGGAGAAGGCAAGCCAAAGCCAAGCCACTAATAAAAAGAAAGATTGAAACAGGACGCGTATGAAACTTCGATATCAAACATCATCACATCACTATCATCATCATTGCATTGCATTGCATGATTTCGAATGTGACGCATGCACACACATCAAATTTTTTTTATAGAGTTGCTGCGTTTGCGAAAAAAAATCATCATTATTGACGGAACAAAGAAAAAAATTGAATTCACGTACATTACATACGCATGCATCAATCACTGGTATACAAGCCTCCTTTTCTGAAGATAGAGAAAGACCGCATCAGCATCAGTTTTTAAACCAAGATTTATCTGTTTCCCATTATCACTGAAAAATTATAGTTTGTAGCGTAATACCAATAACAATGGTTTGATGGTGTTGATGATTGTTACTGATAGTTGGTTAATTTTTTACGAGGAAAATGAATGAGACGCGAGAGACGACAACGACACGGCTTAAAGTAAAAATATAATGAAGAAGAAAAGACAAATCTTTGCTTGGTTTTACCATTTTATTTCTCATTCCACTCGTTTCCTGTCACACAATGAATGAAAGAATGAATGACTAAAGAGCAGTAGTAGCTCGTGGTAGCTATAATAAATAATTTTATAATAAAATGACAATGCCCCCATATAATCCATTCAGTTCAGTTGAGTTGAGTTGAGAGGAAGAGTAAAAAAGATGAAGAAGGGAACATATATTTATCATTTGCTACTTATGACTTACTCTGCCATTAAATTCATTTAGGAACGTCAGAGATTCCTTTTCGATTTTTGAAATACCAGCCCATTTTTCAGTCACTAGTTTAGTAGTATTGAGTTGAGTGGAGTGGATTGAGTGTGAACCAAATTCAACCACAAACCGAAAGAAATGTCAGAAAGAAATAGGAACAAACGACATGCAAACGTAGTTCCTATCTGGTTTAGGCATGCTCTCAAGAAGACTCTCATCATCAGAGCCAGATTCCAAAATCCTTTTAAATTTTATAGGATTTTGATCAAGCTACTAACTAGACAGTGGATTGGATTGGATTTAAAAAGGGGGTTTATTTCTAGGAAAAAAGAAGAGATGCCTTGCCTTTTGAATAGGGAAGAATGAGACTGAAACGCAAACGTGTCATACATCTATCTACATATGTACTTTAATATATGCATAACATAATTTTTTTCATAATATGTAATACAAGTAGTCAACCATTGAAATCACGGCATAATATAACATACATATATTCCTATCGTATTTACTATTTATAGGATAACTATAAGAACTGCTGGTAAATATGCATGCAATTTTCTTTGCTCATACTACTTTAGCCAGAGAAGAAGGAGAGTATAAAGTATAAAGTATGTCGTGTTGATTACTATGAATGCAAATGAGCTGGTAGTGGTGGATGCGGAGAGCACAAGAAGAAGTAAATAAGAAGTAGTAGATTATGTACATAATATATATAAAAAATAAGATAATAACAAATGATAAGATACAATTTGCAATTTTATTCCTTTATGCTCCTGTATAAAGGAGCCAGCAGTTTGAGTTAAGTGATTCCTGAAGATTGACTGCCTGAGTTGAGTACCTACTCACTCACAGTTGCATATTTTTATGCATTTTCATTGCAGTTCCTGGTTTAATTTTTGCACTGTCAATAATATGAATATGTAATATTATTATGTATATATGTACATGTGTGGTACATGTTATAAAGTCTGTTTAGAAATATCAAATGTGTGGTAAGTGGTAAACAAGTTACATTTATATTGTATTACATACATTATGGATGTGTTTTTATTTACGAGGTGCTCATTCATGCTCACGTTATGTTGTCTACTTCACTTTTGACTTTGTACATTTCCTTAAAATAGAATGGCACTAGGTATTTACTCTTACATTCTTACCGTCATCTTGTTACATCATTTTTTTTGAAACAGGAATTTATTATTGTATGAGAAAAACATTTATCTTGTTCTCCCCCATTTTAAATATGAAATGTCTTTCGCAAGAACGAATTTATTTCAAATTTTCAAAGGGGAAAGGTATAAAATATAAAACCTGCCAAATTTTCCAGAAACAGTAGCATTCTTTTTTCAATTGGATGATAAAATATGAACAAAAATACCTATATTTATAAGATCATCATGATTTATTCCCGTTCATGATGTTCGCATTACAATTTTACATTGTATCCTGTATATCCTATGCACATTTATTTACGCTCGTGGGCAATACGCAATCATCTTCTTATTCATAAACAACTCCCCATGAATGCTTTATGAACTTGCGTATTGTAAATCACTCAATTGAAAAATTCAATTTGTTGAGAGTGTGAATGCTTGAATGGCCGAAAAAAACGTTATAAAGTTTATGCGTGAATCAGGAAGTTGAATTAAGCATCATCCCAGTTTATTCAGTGCTTAATTACATGAAAGCTCTTGTACTCATCATCATCGTCAGTTCATTCATGGCCTAACTCAAAATATGAATAATAATAATAATAATGTTGAAGGTGTCTTTTGTACTGTTTATACTTTTTACTAACACAAAATTATTGTTGCACTAGTGGGTCACGCACGCAAGGCATCATCTTGCCGCAATATATTGTGTTATGTTGACCAAAATGGGAAAGGGAGTATGTACTATTTACAACTCATTTCAAATGTGACTTTCTTCAGGTGAAGAATATTTGTATGCAGCAGGTGACCCATTGAGATGCTCTTCGCCTCGATTATGGTCCTTCTATATTTGATTTTGAAGGAATTAAAATGGAATGCTACATATTTATTTGCACAAAACTCAAGATTCAATAGATGATTGTGGTGTGGTTTAAGATGCTGATGATGTATGTTGCCGTAGTTTTGGGTACGTACGTACGTTTGAAAGTGAATGTACGTACATATTTTGATATTTACGATTGTACCCTTGTATTACATCTCTTTGATATGATGCATTTTAATCTTTTTGCGTCCTGCGTTGCATTGCATTACATGTCTTCAGCTCAGCTCACTACGGTGCATTAATACAATTGTTGCTTTTTTGTCATTATTATTAAAAGTTTACCCAAAACCTCCCAAAAATATTAGCGCAATACCAACAATCAAGAATGCATGTCGACACTGATTGCACCTTCACAAAACCATCATTGCAACGCGAATACGAGTACGAGTGCTTGCTGCTGCTGCTAGAAGAAATTACTTGCAAAAAAAACCAAGATACAATTTTGGGAAAAAATCAGCCAGTTTTGAGCAACCATAATTAATGTAAAAATGAGAAAGAGAGAGGAGCAAGTAGAGCAGAAGGCATTAATGGTCAGACTTACAAGTTACCGCGTGCTTACCTAATTGCATGCATTTATCCATGGTTGGCCCTATCATATCATGCTCTGCTCACTAACTAAAAATATATAGCATCATATCATATCATGTTGCACTCGAACAGCAAACAACATCTTGAAGTTGTAGATGCAGCCACAATTATCAAGTTTCTTGATGCTAATTTTCGCTAGCTTCTTTTCCGTTTTAATGGTCGCTCACTGCTGATTTCTGCAACAAAACAATATAGCACAACAACTGTGAATAAAAGCATTGCAGCAGAAAATATATGATTTTTGTGAGGAAATCTCGTCTACAACTACAAGCATATAAGTGTCATTTCAGCAGCCTATATGAATACACTGCGCTGGGGGTAGATTGAGAATTGCATGTAATTTTGGCAAGCGTATTATAACCGTTATATTATAATTAATGAGTTAATGAATCTGCTCCCCATCAGAAAAAAATGTAGCCTTCGTTGTATTAAGTGATATTAATTATTAACTGTTGACAACTCGATTTCATTGCAGTCCACCATTTTTTTTTTGCTTTTGCTTTTGCTATGCACTTAATCTGATATATTGTTATCCATATGGATGGATGGACGGTCATTTATATAAGCTGTCATTTCATTTTTTGCCAAGCTAAGCCAAGGGCATCGCGCTTATTATTATTAATATAATGCGGTTTAATAATGATTATTCATGATGATAATTAATAATATTATTGTTAGCTCGACAAATTTACTCATGATTATTTTTTTCTCGTTTTGTTTCTGCAGGACCATTTGCAAGAAGTGTTGGACAAATGGGAGCAAATAGATGATGAAATCTGGGCGAAGGTAATTGTATTCGAGAGGAATCGTCGAGTGGCCAAAGCATATGCACGTGCCCCTGTGCTCACAGTCAATGGATCAGATGAAGGCTTTGATGGATTTCGGATAGGGCTCAATGGATTCGAGAATCCGATGAGAGATAGCAAAACAGAAGATATTCTTCGTCATATAGGACACGGTATCAAGATCAAAATGGATGATGCTGGGAATATTTTAATTAAGCGTGTGTCCAAGAATCCAGTTTATGTTAAAGCTTGCGCTGAAGAGAACGCCATCTCCAACGATGTTTCAAAGTTGACTAATGGTGCACTTGAAATGGATAAACCACTCAAGGTAAGCCCCAAAGTTTTTAGAGATGATGATAATTAGAATTAGAATTAGTATGTAGGTCACCAGCACCAAGATTTTGCATTCAAATCAAGTTGCAATTAAAAATATTAAAATGTGCAAGGTTTAGATAATTTTTCTTGGTCGAACCGAAATAATCCCTTTTTCTCAGGTGTGTAACAAAAGGAGCTCCCTGCTGCTCAAAGGCTTTAATATCTCTTTAATTACTCATGATTTGGCTGTGTCATTGTCACATAATTACAAGTTCCTTTCGTATACAAATACAAAACCCAGGTTGAAATTTGAAATTGAAAGAAATAACCAACCACAAATGAGGCAGGTGACAAAAATTATGTATGTACGCAAGTGTCGGAGAATTAGAAATTAGATGTTGCAGGAAATGTCGAATTGGCGAGTCACTGAATGTTGACGTTGACATCACTATTGTAAGCACGTATTATTGAGGGGGTTGGGCTGTTTGCTGATTATAGCCGTTTTTAAACAAGGGACTTTATTAGCGTTCCCTTATCGCAAAAACATATGAAGGGAAAAGGAGCAGGTAATTGATTTACTGTGTATCTCTTCGTCACAGGGATTCTAAGCAGCAGTTGACTAGTTGACAGCACATCAAATTACCGTCCGTTGACACATTGTTAAGGTTTGATGAGTCAGCATAACACAATAAAAACAGTTTATAAACGGTAGAGATCATAGGCTTAGCCATATTCTGATATTATTGTCGTAATAGGGTCCATTGTTTTGGGAACTGACTTGACTTTGGCTTTGGTTTTGGCTTCGTCAACGTTATGTTAAAGGTTTAGCAGACCACGAATGTCAGACTTGACTTAAGGCACCTTCTTCTGTCGTAAATGTACTGAGATATGCATACCAGGTTTTGAGCAAGGTCACTTTTGCTTTCATCTGAAGGTTTGCGAAGGTCATCACATCACCATTTGTTTTGAATAAGTACATAAATACACTCCTCCGCAGGAGCTAAATCCTCGCCGAGAGAGTATTTCCGTAAACAATTACTTAAGACCAAAAATTAATTTAAGTTGGTCACGACATAAAAACCAATTTAGGATGGACAAAGATCGCTGATATTAAAAATGTAAATACATTTTGTACTTAGGCCATATATGTACGCATTTATAAAAAGTGATACCCACTGCCACTGCCGAGAGAAGCTAAACAGCCTACCTTATTCATCATAGGCGATAACGATAACAAGTAAAAAGCCACAGTCAACCTGTCAATAATCTAATCAACCAGTTTAGAATTGTTTGTTGCGTGATATAATTTTGCTGTTTTGCTCCACATCATAAAATTCCTTTGGAATTTGGCAAAGTCAAACTACCACGTTGGCTGGACGTGTTTGATGTTCGATGAATAAAAAAATACTTTAATAAACATGTAAATTAGATATTTTTACAATTAAAACAAGAGTTAAAAGTAAATTCCCCACCGTGTCGTGATCTTTTCCACGACACCATACTTCATAGAATGATCCCACATCCCACCAGCTATTTTAGTAAGAATGATTGAGATTGAGGGTTGGGTTTGTAATAAAAGTGTGAAAAAAATTTGAAACAACTCAATAAAACGAAAAATAATCCCATAACTATAACCACACCCTGAGAATAGCATACGACACGATTGTAATATACATAGAATTAACTAGAATAGTATCAGCATGAAACTTAAATGGCAAATGTTTCGCTGCAAAGTGCTAACAACCAAAAATACAACTATTTATGATATCTTCATCTCAGTAAAGATTTCCTAGTTATCATACCATACGAAATCCCACTGGCTTCTAAATTAGTATACAATCCTCCTGATTATATCCTTTCCTGGCCTGGTCTGGCAAATCCTATAATTAGAACCAGGATTAGTGTCGTCGCAGGTTCCTATAATTTACGGCATAAAAGTGTTCCATATATTTAATACAATAATTTTGCAGTACATGATCACTTCCGGAAAAGAGAGCTAAAATAATTTTTTACACTTTCCAACCCCACTTTTTGCATTAGACTCTTGTCTTGTCTCTCTATCAACAAATGAAACTACTAATTTAAGGGAGACACAATTTTTTGAGAGATGCCTTGTAATCAAATACAATTACCAAGCACTTTTACCATCTACCGAATCAGATCAAATCAATCAAATCATTTTTTTTGTCATTTGTACGCTGAAACGTGCAAGTCAAAGCCAAAATCGTGATGTGATGGGATGGCAGAAACAAGCAAAAGCGACAACAATTGATATATGTATATCCCATAATGAATAATGGAAAATAGAAAAAAAGAGACATAACTCTAATCAAAGGGCCTGCTGAATTAAATAGATCAATTGTAAATTGGCACTTTTGGTACGAGCTGGCAACAAGAAGAATAATATTGAATATTTAACTAGAGTCATGATGAGATAGATAAATAGATAGATAGTTGAGGAGCTATAAGAGATGATGCACTTACAGACCCAACCCATTGATTGACTTTTTTTCGCATGCCATTTATATATACATGTCTCCATCATGAAAATGATAATCATATCATATCATGTACCAGTTCCGTGGAGGTAAAATGGAGTTGCCTCATAAAGGTAGTTGTTTTACACTTTGATATTCTTTATGATGCCAATACGATGTTGTAAAGCTAATGGGAATAAAAACTAAAATGGTTACTTGTGGTTTCGTTTTATTGAGAAGACAGAGACACCAACACCTAAAAGTATAGTGGACATACGGCGGCATGTAATGTAGGGATATAGGCGACCTTCAAAGGCTAAATGAGCAAGGAATCTCACTCAACCTATTTTTTATAAATCCATTATATTCACCATGCCATACCCTGTCCTACCACTATGATGCCAAACCACTACCTTTTTAATCTATCAACTGGTAATAAATAAATAGAGCAATGTGTACAACTATAGCCACGTCTTTTAATGGAATGATGGCTCTTTTCCCTCTTTTTATTTTGGTGAGGTAAATAAATTCACAAAAAAATTTAGTCTTGCATTCGCCTTTATTGCAGAAATGGCACCATCATCATATCATATCAAGATTATGATTATAGGCAACCACTCATTTGAATAATTGCAAGTGAACCACGTGAGATTAGCCTGCTGAATTTTATAAAAGGGGAAGAAAAATAAAAATTAACAAAGATTTTTTTTGTCCAGCATCTGCTCAGCCTCAAACGTCATGCGCACTACTTCACACGGTGGAACAATTTGCAAAAAAAAGAGGTTGCTCTGCTTTAGATTGAAACTGGATTGCCTATTCTTCAACCAAAATTTTTGCAGATCACTGATCCGCCTGCTGTTCCTCTGACATGATAGAAGAATACATAATTTGGGCGTGGTTAATGTGATTCTTGGCGACATACGGTTTAGAAGAAAAGACGCATTCTTCATTTCATATTATACTTATAAATGCGGGGTTATGATGATGGTCATAGAATGATGCGACAAAATAAATGGTTTCAAATGCGCATCTCATCTCACCACTATCATCTTCCCTATCAACGAGACGGAGATTTTTTTCTCCTGAGATGGTAGTATAATTTTACCATAAACAGCATGACAAATGACTAGAAGAAATTTCTGGAAGGAGAATCCTTCGTTAGTGAAAAAACTGGTGGTATAAATTGTATCAACAAGTTGAATTTTTAATTGGCAGTTGTAAGCTTATATAATAGCTGGAGAAACCACTTCAGCTTTCGCTAATTTGGAAGGAGAATCTAGAGCTAGTTTTGCAAAGGCAACTTTGAATAATGGGGATTATTCGGAGTAGAATTTGTTTCAAAACTTTGAGACGCATTGAAAGAATGGCCTTGCATTTGTATAACTTTGAAGAACGCAGTTGCTTCTAATTTTATCCATAAAATTTTGCAAGTTACGTAGGTATAATAGACATAGAAAGTCGGTATGTTTAGGTTTAATTTCAATGTGTATTTCATTGTTTTAGCACATTAATGCTCGTATTAATGACTTAAGATGGCTTTACGGATGAGTTTCTGAGTAGTTTTTGAGTGTGGGCCGGGTGGAAAATGGGATTATCCGGATGCCCCTTACAGCTGCATTTTTCCTTTTGACATTTCCTAGTCGTACTCTTTTGTTCATTCCACCCGTTCAAGGCCAAGATCACCGATGACTCCTTACAACACAGCATGTCTCTTTGATCATGAACTGATGATGACAACAAGTCACAGAAAAGACAAAGTATTTCTACACAACACAGTGCTCTCTGTCCATTGTTGGTATATATGTGTGCCTCCATTTCATCATCATCATCATCATCATCCCCTATTATCAACCGTAAACAAATGCTCAATTTGCCAGTATCACTTTCAATTGCATTGTTAGGGAACAATAAAGATAGCTGTATGATGCCAGTTTAGCTACAGGCTGCTGATGCAACACTTGACAATTGCAATTTAGCACGGCAAACTTTACCTATCTAATCTAAAACATCATCAGTTCCATACTCACACAAAGTACTAGTTTGTTGTCCACTCGACTCGACACTTTTATTTCTCTAAGGTTAGGAGGAGTATTCATATTCATATCATAAGAAATATATAACATAACGTTTGTCCTGATTGATAAGCCCGTAATAATCATGTACATTGTTGACTTGTGGTTGGGTATATAGAACAATAGGTGTTTTCTATACGTCTTCATTGTTAGTGGATGATGATGAATGAGAGCCTAAATGAATCAAGCCTTTATTTAAACCAATGGATCACATTACATTACATTCAATTTACCCTCAGAAGGACGTTTTCATTTTCACTTCTTACAATCTTACGTTACTTTAGTCCAGGAAGTTGTTGCACTTCTTTTTATGTAAATTAACTCTCTGAGAATTTCGTGCTCCTTCTCACGAGGACTGACCTTAATATGGACCCTACTATAGTTATATTCCCCTGTTTTTGCCAACATGTTTTGATTACAGCAGCAAGCGACAATGAAATCCTGAGACGTTGATGATTTGATATAAGAACAATAGTATAGTATAGTACCATGATATTTTGATGCATTATATTATGATGATGATGATGATGATGATACGCCAAAGATTTTTGTCATCTTAGGATACAGAGTATAAAAACCAGGGAATGGTTGAAACTAAATCGCACTAAATAGACTACAAAAAATCATACACGTACGCTCATCGTCAGTGACTCAGTCAAGTCAATGCCACAAGGGATTCAAATACTGAAGCCAAGTTACTCCTCTACTAATCTCAATAATCTCCACTCCACCACCACCTGGCTCATGTATTATTCACGTTTAGGCAACACCCATGATAATTCGCATTTAATTTGAGCATTAGCTTCACAATTTAAAAAAAAAGGCCCTTGGAGTTGGACCGACAGTATAGTACATAACATAATATTCATGTGTGGAGGAGAACTTTGAAACAATGTGTGCAAAAACATATTCTAAAGTTAATGAGCTTTATGCGAATTTCAGTGATAATATAATAGGAATAGCGGAGGGTGCATACAATAAAATTGTCTTCGTACAAAGTATACCGTTTC
The DNA here is from genome assembly GCA_964034955.1 of Orchesella flavescens. Classification (NCBI taxonomy): domain Eukaryota; kingdom Metazoa; phylum Arthropoda; class Collembola; order Entomobryomorpha; family Orchesellidae; genus Orchesella; species Orchesella flavescens. Next base: position 6,520,780 of record OZ035955.1, read on the forward strand.
TATTTTTTATTGATAAAGTTTTTGTGAAGAGGGAAGTAGTAGTTGTAGTTGATTGTATTATGATTAGAATGAATATCCATAAGATGTGTACAATTCTGCAGGCACTCTGACAGTTTTTTTCTTCTCATGATGATAAAACACTCAATAATTTTGTATTCTCCTTCATTCGACAAAAATTCCAAAAATATGAATATTTTTTTTGTACATGGTCATCCAGAGCATATTATGCATATTTCTTTTTAACTCCTCATCACCTCATCGTTGCATTCTTCAAAATTGAACTTGATGATGAGGTGACTTTTGGTTATGTATTTTCGTTTTACATTATTCATAAAAGTTAAAATAAACAAAGACTTTTGATTAGCAGATAATAGTAGACATATTTTATACTTAAGGGAGTCTCTGGTCGCTTCACATTCACATACATAATGTAAATCCTTTTGTATGTTTTATTGCTTTGAAGGTTGCTCCCATGATTACATTACACCGTTTCAGTTGACACTCGAAATTTTTTATGTTAAGTTCATATTACATCGCATCGCGGTGGATTTGTTGTGATAGTTTTATGAAGGGAACGAATGATATTAGAAGCAGAAATAGTTACATACATTTTATTTCAATTGAGAGACGAATATGAATATGAGTGCACAAGAGCTATTATTTTTCCGTTGTCGCCCTTTTCAACAATTTTCACACGATATCAAGTGGTGTGTTTAAGGGTGACTTTGAAACGTGGGAGAATAACACATGGTCAACATAGAATTTTTGTTCTCATAATTTGTCAATTATCATCATCAAATCACATCACCACCATCGTCGTCAAGTCGTCATCATTTTAAAAGAGTGCCTTGGCTCTTCATTTTTTTATGGTGTGGCCATTCTTGACTATAAAAACAATGCGGCATAATAACACTTTGACAAAGAAAACTAAAGTGAGGTTAGGGTTAGGGAGGGGTGACAGACAGCAGTAATGCTATGGAGAGGTGTCTTGTCTGGTCTGGGGATTGATTAGTTTAGTAGTGAAGTTGAGTGAGCAATTTGTTCAAAGCACACATTATAAATAATATTAAGTCTCCCAAGAAGATAATGGATTTGCGGATTTTCGCATCTCATCATCATTTCTCATGAAGACAAGAAGCCATTGTAGTAGAACGTGCAGTGTACTGTACTGATTGGATTTGCTTATTTATGATTAATTAAGTATAAATGATGAAGATTAGCTTGTAGAGACAAACTTGTCACATTAAAGTTTAGTCACATGACATTGACAATGTGAAGCACTTTTATGGTGTTGCGCAACATTGTGGGGACTTCATTTCATGGTTAGCTTTTGATTAGTTTTTAGAGGAAAAGCGTACGATTTAAATATAACATAGTTTTTAATTACTTTATGATGTCATGGGACTTCTCAACAAGGCTTGATGAGGTTGTGGAGACAATTTTAGCATTTTTGATGCTATAATACAATATACTTTTATGGTCCACTAGAATTGATCTACCTACCCACTGGGCAAAATTAAATAAATCGTATAAAATTCATTACCAATGTTTAAGCAAAGCATATTAAAAAATCAATTCATATTTTCGTAGTTTGTTGACCCATCTTTTAACAAGCTTGAAATTCCATATGTTTTTGCTGTGTGCAGTTTAATGTTAAAATATGGATGCATTAACGCACACAAAATGAAATCGGTTGAAGTATTATTATACGAAAATTAGACTTTATTTATAGTAACCCCTTTGTATATCTATGCCATATATCTCACATATTTTAGTTAATTGCTTTAGATTTATGAGCAAAAAACATTTGAAAGAATGCATTAACACTCAACCGTCAAACGTGTGCCTGCATAACTTAGATTTTTTATGTCACGTCATGACGTGGTCAGTTACTGATTGACATGATTGATTCTATGATATAATGATGATTTTTTCTTACTTTTGTAGTAATTATGTAAGAAAATATATATTGAAATGTGTTAGCATAAACGTTAGCAGCAACTTGTGAACCTGAATAATAAATGACAGTATAACGATGACCTCCACGTATGATTTAATTGTGTCTCAAAAATTTGTTAAATGTCTATAGCACGCACGTTAAATGTTTGTGATGATTTCAACACAAGTTCACATGTACATATTAAAATGCTAATATATTTACCTAAGATTGCCTGATGCTATTGTGGCAGTAGCAAGGGGCACTCGCCTCTCGCCTTTTCATTCATACGGTACGGGGTTTCGAGCAATAGAGACTTGATAATAAAGGCACTTAAAGGCACGTTCAACGTTTGAGGGAAAAAAATCTGTAAAGCACATCATCTTTTCATCAGTGCGTTAGTCCTACACGCGTGCATTCATTGTTTGGTTACATAATAATGCTTAAATATATTGCGAATAATATGAGCATGTGAGCAGACTTTAATATCATTATGGGATGAATGAATGATAAGCACAAGCTATTTTTATTTTCTCTGTCATGTCATGCAAGCATATCTCACTTTTGTATATGATTTAGTGATGCGTTCATCATTCATGTTGATAAACTTGACTGAATGGTTGAAAGCGTGCAGCCATTTGTACATTGTGTGTAGTAGCAGCATTGTTGACTCAATTGTATTTTTGTAGTAATTAAGCAATCTGCCTGCACTTGAACAGAAGCACAATAGTCGATAGTTTGCAACAAAATGTGACGTAGGAATATTAGGTATGGTATATGTATATTGTTCATTTTATCTTTTACCATTAGTAATTATACTAAAACATGAAGATTGTGCGATAAGGAATTTATTATCAGTAGGTAAAAAACGGCACATGATTAATTTAAGCAAGCATACATCACAGAATCTTTAAAAAACTACAGTCCACAATGTGCATAGGCTTTACGAATCTATAATAAATTGAATTAAATGGTTTATACGAAAAGTAAATAGATCGACAAAATTGAACACAAAACCAATCATGAAAGTAAAAATTTCGGTTTGACCAACTAAAAATTGCTAGGTCATCATCGACTAAATTCACAACTTTGTATTGCACCTTCTTTAAAAGTCACGTTTGCTTAATTTTTTTATGTTTTAAATTTCAGCTTTTCGATATGAAGAAATTTGCATCAAACGTAAGTCGAGAGCTGCGGAGAGCCTATCCAGACCGTCGTAAGCTAGAAATTGAGTGCGTCACAGCGGTTTCCTTTGTCAAGCAAGAAAATCAGTTGTTGGACTGCCCATGTTGGATAATGATTCTTAATCTTGTGGCCATGGACATGCTCAAAGCAAGAATACCTCCAGTAAGGTCACCCCAGCCAAACGGTACAATGAGCCCAACAGGTGAACGAATGGTGGTTGCAAATGGAGTGCCACTTCCAGCTCCCATCCCAGTGATGAATGGAGCCACAGATATTAGGAACAGACCCAAAATCCCATTGCCAAGAGATGATGATGACGATCCATACAGCATGCTCGTAGGACAGAAAGGTGGCAGAGGAGGAGACAAACCACCAAAACTTCCTCCAAGAGATTTAAACATTCCTAAGGTACCCTAAAAAAAACACAATCTTCTTTTCAAAACTCCCGTTTTATCATTACATCATGAACCATTTATTTTTATCATTTCATATCATCATCATTTGATCATATCTGACTAATTAATCTGCAAAAATGTAGCGGTAAGCTGGTAGGCAGCAATTTTAACTCTTTTTATTAAATAACGGTGTTAGTAAAGCTACCGCTGCTAATATTAGTCACTTTTGTCTGTAAACGTAATGATGAGATGAGCGTGTAATCTTATTGTATCTCTTGTCAACATCACATCACATCACATCATGTGAAAAAATCGTCTAAATTTTCGGTGCTAATTAATACACACACGAGTCATTGGATTTATGTTTTCCAAACGGGATTTTTCACACATGATTGAATAAAAGCATGTAAAAAGTCATCGAATCCAGCATAAAGAAATGAACAATATGCCGGAAGGTCCATAGTGCAAAAAAAATCATCATAATGTGAATGCAGGTAGACAGTAATAGAAATCAAAGTGGAATGTCAGCACATCATATAACTACCGCCCGTGTGGTTTGGTTTGATCCGCATTCCATATTATTTTCTCTCGCCTACTCCTAATGTTATATCGTTATATCATATCCAAGAGATCTTAGAGGAAGTCTGAGTCTGAGATTCTTATTTTGCAGCAGCCCTCCTCTTATATATTAGCTTTCAGAATGGGGAATAAAAAATCTCATCGATCTCACAAAAGAATTAGATATCATCTCTCTAGCTGGATGAATGAATGAACGAATGAGTGAACAAAGTATCCCACAAAAAAAATCTTTTCTTTTGAAATGGTCATTTTGATCAGATATATGTTTTGATGACGGCTCAAATGAGGAGTATTCATCATCAGTCACTCGCAGAGAGAGATGAAACAACAATGGATTTTGTTGTATTTTTGCTCACTGTTGTTGAGTAAAGTGGTCTATGTCCATAGTCCATGTTGTTGGTTAATATTGAGTCATGTTTATTCACTGTACCACACCACCATAATATACTTGGAGGCAAAATGGTAATGAAAACAACAACGGAAGGAGTGTGTAGTCCATTTGAAGTACTGTTTGAAACTGTTATTATTGTACTTGTTACTGTTACTCCTCAAAAACAAGTTGAATGTCATATTCTACGCACTTGAGCGTCATCCTCATCATCATATCATACTCGTCGTTGTTGTCTTTTCGATATTGATGAGCCAAAGCCATCCTCACTTCATCTCAGTTTCATTGTGAAGGACAGCACAATGAGAGCGTTCCCTTTTTATGCAATAAATAACCTGCCTTCTTCAGAACACAGGATGTTGACTAGACAGTTGGAACTATGTAGTATCTTCTCAATAGTTGGCAATCCATCATAAACTTTTTTGTTCCCAGTTTCTAATTGAAAGGAAAATGACAGGCGATAACTGTACTTTGAAATCGAAATTTGATGAGGTTTTTTGTTCTGGATGGGAAAAATTTGCAAAGTTCCTAATATAATGTTTCTTTTCTATAACTTTGTTTTTTCAGCCCGATTATGATGATTCTAATAATATTATGGAAGATCAAGAGCCAAGGATAAAGCCATTCTTTAATTCATCACGCAATACGAAAGAGCAAATCAAAAGCCAATCAAAGGATCGTAAATATGGTATGTTTTAGTGGAGTGAAATATTTTTGAACATTTTATGCTAGACCACCACCACCACCACCACCACCACCGGAAGCTGGAGTTTAAATTATAATGGTTTGTATTCATTCCTTTTATAGATGATCCCTACTATTGCGGTTTAAGAGCCAGAATCCCAGCCTTCGTTCAAAGAGCCTTGCCACAAAGGAACAAGGGTGAAGCGGCAGAAAAGAGGGAGAGAGAACTTGCAGCTCGTAACGGGCATGGAATTCCCAACGGCCATGTCATCTTGCCAAACGGACATCACATGCCCATGCACCCAGGACAAAGATATGGTCCTCCAGCTCCAGGCCATCCAATGATGTGGCATGCAAAATCTGTTGATTCTGGAATGGGTATGAAAAGTATGAAATAAAATTTACCGTCTTTATTTTTCAGTTGTTGACCTCATATAGAAAATTATTAAAGAATGACTTTTCTTCCTCTGTTTTTTAGCATCCATTCACTCCAATCCATACGCAGACCCACACTCCATTAGGAAACCTAATGGTGCACCTGACAAATACTCTTGGAATCACACTTTTGAGAGTGGTAAGTTGAGCAAGCAAAAGCAACCATTCAGATAAAGTGATGATGATGATGATGAACGCTAATCTAAAAAATCAATCAATCAATCAATCAATCAATGCTCCAGCAAATCTTACAGTTTCTGGAAGGAGGAGAGGTTGACTTGACTTGAGAAATGAGTTTAAATAAAAAAATATATATATAATGCTAAGTTTGATATTTTTGCATGAATGAAAAAGCATTTTTTCATTCCTCGGGACAATACTATAATAAGATTGTGGGAGCACCGTAATATTTATAATACTATACTATACCAATGTAATTTAATACAACAGATATATAATAATGCACTGTATACCCAACAACCCCAATTTGAGGCTCACAATTTTTGTTACTGTTTGTAGAGCCAATTGCTGACAATTTTTGATCGAAAAAATGCATGACTTTTGTGTGGAATCGGAGAGAATGTTTGTTCACGAAATACTGCACGTAGAAAACAAAAACAAAAATGTACGTAAAAAAACCTACTACTACTTCTACCTACCTAAAAATATATACTTTTTACTTACATCAACAACATATTCGAACAAAAATCATGTGAAAAATCATGTTAAATAATCAGATAATATGTAAGTTTAGAAACAGAAAAATATTTTTTTTGAAATGTACAAAACGTTGATAGTTTCCTCTCTGTAGACAATATTTTGTTTTGAGCGCAGTATTTTTACCATATATTTTTTTTGGGTTGGTTGTTGGTGGGTAGAAGAGATTGGAATTACTGTACATTTCGTAGATTTTTTTCAAGTAGTTTTGGACTTTTAAAATTCTCGTAGTTAATTTACTTTCCTATCATCAAGGTTTTTCTTTCTCTACGACTATTTTACTAACGTGGACATTATTTTGACTACATACATTTTGTAAATAATAGTTTTACTTCATATTTCTATTCTATACAGTATTTCATTTAAAATTTTAAATCTATTTATTTTTTAAGTATTTTTACGTGTCAATAGTATTCATTGTTCGTACATTCCTTATCCCTTTAATTGCTAATTCAACTTGATAAAGAAATGCCACTGTATTTGTCGGTAGACTCGTTTTAAAGTACTTTTTTTTAGTGTGGAGTACAAGTACATATAGATATGCCGATTCATTGATTAGTCTAGCTAATTAGATAGTGTTTTAGGTAGCTAGTTTAGCCAGAAACAAAGAATGAGGCAGTTTGAGTTTTGAGTAGCGCATTTTATTAGTTTCAGTCTCATCATCATTAGCTGCAACAACACAAAGTAGGTGGTCTCTGAAGACAAGACCTTTGCAAGCAATGTTAAGGCATACATAATATACATATTGTGTCAGTAATGATTTCCGTTTATCACTCATGATTTCCGATTTGTAATACGAAGTAATAGTGGTTCAGAGAATTTATGTATTTTCTCATCATGTCTGAGTAATAATGGCACATGCATATGAAATATGAAGCAAATATGTTGACGTAAATACGAAATCTTTACGAGAGGAGTTTTTCTTTAATTTCCGGAACTTTAACTGCTTAGTGTTTTAGACTTGACGTGAGTTTTGGTTTTGCAAATGATGAGAATTTACCTTCGTTAAGTCATCGTAAATTTGTGAGCTCTTTAATGATAATATTGTTCATGTTTAACAAATGCGAGCATGTGCTACATACTAAAAAGCCTTCGGGTAATATAATGAATGGAATGATGAATTGTACATTGCATTTTTTTGTACTTCCTAATTAGATAACTTGCATTTTCTAACTTAACCGATTCATTTGAAAGCAAGGAGGTATTTAACTTGACTATTTTATAAGAAAAAAAACAGAGCTTAACTGAATTACCGGACAAAAATAAGACTATTAATGGGTGACTTGAGGCATTGACGCTGTTAAAAAATATTTTGAGAATTGATTAAGCTTAATTTTACTATAGGTATAGTTTACGCCGATATGGTATCGATTTATACTTCATACGCAATGGCGATATTTCATTCATAAAGCTAATTCCTTTTTAATTATTTTCCTTATGTGTTCCTTCCGTGAAGAAACTGAGGAGAGTGAATGGGAAAATTACTGGCAGTCCTGAGCGAAACCCCTGAAAAAAAATTGAAAAAATCAAGTTAATCCCGACCCGTAGTAAAAGCAAATCATATTAGTAGCGCACAGCGAAGGATCTTCCTTTACCCAATAAAAAATGCAACTTATAACGTGCTCACTGGATGATAGATAATATTATTATGCAAGTCTGAATTTCGAAATGATGTCTTCAGTTGTTTTAAGGGGGAATAGATAAGTAGTAACGAGATTAAGGATCAGTTTTTTTCCAGTTTACTTAAGACATCTCGTTACATTTACAGTTAATTTACAATTACTATTTAGATTAAAAATCTGCTTAATTTTATCAGAAAAAACTCAATGTATGTTCAGATTTGTTAACAATCGAAAACTTTTTTTTTTGTTTTTGTGGGAGGCTTAGATAATATATATAGGATTGGACTGAAATGAAAATTTGTATATTTTCAAATTTTTAAATATTGAGCAGAAAGGAATAATATTTTGTTGCCATTTTATATTACTGAGCCATGTAATTTACCTGTAAAATACTTTACGTCAGGGGGTGTAAGAACAAGAAGATAGAAGATGAGTTTTTAGGGAATCTATTGTAAAGTCTTTCACCCGTTAGTTTCCCACCTCCACTTTTTTTTAAAAAAAAAATCAGGATCTCTCATGCAGAAGCAAGTTAACATTTATTTTCAACCGACGAAATTTTATAAAAAAGTGAGTCCCTTTACGGTTTTCTTTTTGTTTGACTGTTTTTTTTGTTTAACCCTTTTTTGTGCCCATACTAACATTTATTTTTGGGGATTTTTATATGCTGGGTATATATTTTGATATTTATTTTGCCAGCTGCCAGCTACAAACACTCTGATACTAATTAACCCATTAATATTGAAAAAAACTATTTAAAGTAATAATTATAATATTCGCTCTCTTCTCTGTAGAAAATAACTAACCTAGAGAACTTACTTGTTCCTAACTTAGATTGCATAAGCTTTCCTAAATTATTTATCCTTTACTTACACACAATATCCTAACAAACATCTTTCACTAAATTCCACTTCACTACTTTCCGGCTCCATAAAGCTCAAACTTCATCATCCTCGTGCATTTTCAAAGCATTTACATTTTTTTGATACATAATAATAAGTATAAGCAACAAAGTTTTTGGTTTTACTACTCTATAGTTTCTGTAGTTTTTTATAGAATTCGGACCATTCCTGCTTTGGGAATGGACTAGTAATTCCTCCTCTGTAGTTTCGTTCCTCCGTTGTAATAATGTAATCAAACAAATTTTCTGCAATATGCTTGCTACTAAATCGCAAGTCATTGTAGAAACATTATTAGCAATCTATTTTGAACCATTTTTGAGATAGTAGAACACAAACATAACATCTCATTGTCTCTAGTTTTGTTTGATTGAGTATTTTTTTCTTAAAATTCTCATAAGACTTGATTGTCTCATATAATGTCGCGAGCTTGTAAAGTAAATACGTGCTCAGCTTTTTCATCATGCCTTTTCTGAGCTAAAAGTAATCCCTCTTAATCCACAAACTACAAACTCATTCATCTTAAAAAAAACTTTGTTTTTTTGCTTTGTGTATCAAGTTATCATTGCGCAGTATAAAATATGTATATAAAAAGATCTGTGTCGTATTCGTATCTGTCGCATGTGTGTAATTTTCAAATATTTGCATTTTGATTTGATTTTACATTTTTACCTGTATCGAAACCAAATCGCCTACTTTTGGTGTTTGCGTTTTTATTTCTTCACTATTAACTACTTTAAGTACTGCATGACAAAAAAATACCTATATGTATAGTGCATGATGGTGCATGTTACGATTTCTAAGTTTTTTTTCTCTGCTATATATTTTTTTGCGGTTTTTAGAACAAAATTGCATGCTCACGCACATGTACACGTACGTACGTACTTATTACAAGCACTTACACATTATTATGTTTTTTGTATACACGCTTTATTTTTCAGCTGTATATTGATACAGATAAATTTTTGTTAAATTTGGAAACAAAAATTTTATAGTTTGCCAATTGCATTATAAACATACCAAGTCAAACATTAAGATTTTCCAACATTTTTTTGTATTTTTTTGTCTAATTTTTTCTATTTGTAGAGTCGGATTTGAGTGAGTCAATATACGCCCCAATTTATGGCCGTTTGCCTTTGCCTATGAGAAATCCAAACACATTCGCTCCACAACCATCTAGGGTTGCGTATGTGGGTGACTGGGAGTAAAAAAAATTATATAATTTTTCATCAAATTTTTGCTCCAAAAAAATATATACGTGTTTTGCAACAAAATAATAGGTATAAACTTCGGCTTTACATCGTGAATTCGTAATATAATCTGACAGTTACACATTTTTTATATCTAACGTAACGTATCGTAACGTAACGGAAACGTTCGTTTCAATTCAACACACAATTATTGACATTCTATTTTATGACAACTTTTTTTTGTTCGCATCAATCATGTATATACTTTTATACTTACTTACTTCTGCAATGGAGATCTTGAAAAAAAGCTGAAAGTGGGAACTAACACTACTTCTTCTACTTCTTGTTGAAAGAGATGGAGTTATTGAACGTGAAATTTTTTTTCTCTACACAATTTTTTTTGGATATATGTTACATAATTTTGATAGTTTAACAATTTTATTATTATGTTGAAACACACACCTGCAATTACATGTACATCAATATTAATAATTTTACGATTTTATGATAGAACGTATCTCTCTAGGCATTAATGAATGTAAAAGGAAGGAACGACGGAACAGGAAAAAAATTTAAGAAACTTTTTTTCACAGATGTACTTTGATAGACACCTAAGCTGTTTTTAATATATAATGAAGAAGCAAGACAATGTATAGCAAGCGCCTATTGTGTATGTACTTACTTACGTTTCGGATGATATATATATATTCTTGTTAATAGATGATAACATAAAACCAGATTTTATAATGCAATAGCCCAGGTATTCATATATTATTCATACTCATATTATATGTTGACATTGTAAATGACGATCATGTTGATGATGATGTTCATGTAATTATGAAGATGTAAAAGTGTATAGCCTGCGGTAATTAAGTATATTAATGTACGGAACGAAGAAGCTAAGTAATAGGAAACAAGAATAATATTAACTAGATAAATAAATAAATAAATAAAATAGCACTAGAATTTTTCATAAGTACATCATATGCTCTGTGTAATAAAAGGCTACAATTTAATGTTGTACTATTGTAATTAATCTCTGTAAGTAAAAACACTTGTGTATAAAGAAGCTATACTGCTATGCTGCTGCTGCACTAGAGAGAAGAATACTATAATTATAATAATAATAATTATGTCCGCAGGCGTGTATCCGGATGAATCAAAAAAGAAATGACAATTGTAAATTGTAAATGCTGCGGTTATATTTTAGATTTCTGAGAGAAAGACGAAGAAATATGAAATCTACCAATAATAAGTTTTGGTGCACTTGAAAAGAAAAAAATGATAATAATAATTGACTCTGCTGTTTTGTTTGTTATTATACTATATAAAATAATCTTAAATGGATAGAAAAATCTACTACATAATTACAATGGAAAAAATGTGTTTTTTATACTTAATTTACTTCGTAGTTTTATTACTACTACTTACTTCTTCTTATTCAAAAGCAAAAGGAGAGACACTGCTTAAGTTTACTATTGACTTTTTTTACACTTCTTTTCTATTGTTCTTTTTATGTCAATGCTTTTAACAAGTTTGAATGGTTTCTGAACGTTGTTTATGTAATGGTTAAAAAAAATTAAAAAAGGAATAATGTTTGCCTTTTTTTCTTTCATTTTTCGACAAAGTTGCGTATGTGAAAGGGGAATATGTTTTTGTAATAAAGTTTTAAAGATTTAAGATGACAAAAATCAATTGGTAAAGTTTTCTTTTATTCCAGCACTCAAGCATGAAAATGAATGTTAAATGGTAGAGGAAATGCAATTCCTAACTTACTCGATATTAGTTTATTTAATCAGCAAGCAATAATTTCCAACAACGTCAGATTAATTATATAACATGACACATTGATGCGTCCGATTTGAACAAGAATATTAAACAAACATGATGATTTTAGGACATTACGGAAGCAAGAAATACTTCTTCAAAATATTTTATGCATGAATGGAATAATCCAAATAAAAGTTGTGCAACGGGTAAGGTAAGATCATTTTGGGACTTCCTCATACGCGTACTACATATTGTATTCTTGTTATACAAGCTATATAATTTGTTTACTACGAGAAAACATTCTTCTAACCGGCCGGCCTTTGTGATTCCACTACTGTGAAAGTGAAGTGAACTCCTCCCGAATTTATTGGAAGAAGCATAAGATAGAAACTGTTGACTTGCAATGAGCATCCCCGTCTGTCTAGTAAACTACAACTAAATGGCAACATGAGATCTCGTCCTGATATCTTGAATCAACAAGTTCCTGGTTCACAACTTTTCATTTCATTAGCCATATGCATATATTTGTTGAGTTGAAGCAGTAAGTATTGTGTAAAAGCAATGTAAAAAAAGCCGGCGTTTGTCTTGTCTTCTTCTTCTCAAGAAGATAGATTTGTTCAAGCTCAAGCTGCTGATGATGATTTCTCTAGGATGATGCGGGCCTATTGACTTTGAGTACGGATGAATGGACTTTCGTTATCCGAGAAGTTCTGCATTTGCACCTTTGGCTGCATCTCTTTTCAATCCGTTGTCTGCCGGTTTTTCTTTTAGTTTGGCAGATGATGATAAGATGATGCATCCCAGGTAAAATACCTAAAGGTGAGAAATTTATGTCCCAACTTGTACTCTTGTACTTTGAGAGTAGTTCGATGGACCTGCAGTGAGCGAGTTGAAAGTTCAAAAAACTAAGAGCCCAGTTCATACTCGAGCAACCGGCCAAAAAGACAAGCCACGAACTGAAAATTTACTGTTCATTCACCAGCAAATATGTGTAATGTGTGATCTTGAACCAAGTTGATCTTTTGCCCAAACAAACATGCAAAACTTGATCATTTCTATTTATCAGAGGCACGCAAGATCAAGAAGTAGGACACAAAAAAGTTTTCCTTATTTGTATCACGTTACATAATCCCATTCTATATCTAAATATATGAATGTACATTATCTAATATAAACCAGCTGCCAATAATTGTATCTATATTTCAACTACCATCCGCATATAATACACATACGATTCTGCATAGTACAATAACCATAACCATTACTATTGTTATAAATGGAAGATACGAATGATGATGTGACGAAATAGTCGACCAGTCTATTTTTTTCTCTTTCGGGTGCCAAGCGCAAGTATTCTACGACACCACATTCCCCTTAAATATGTGCATCTTAATATCTTCAGCGACAAAATGGACTACTCCATACGCCATCGTACATGTTATAGGTACGTTCAACGTTCCGTCTCCGTCAGTCACACTCACCACGACAGGTTTTTGCGAAGTGCATTTGTGAGTTGTGACAACCACCTTCTTTCCTGCTGCAGATGCCAAGATATTTTTAAAAACTGTCACATTATGCAATAATCATCATCAGTTACTGAAAAGTAATAAACGTAAAAGACAAAGAAGGTGGGAAAAAAGAAAGGCCTGGCCCGCCCTTTTCTCCTTAATCATAATTTAACTAAGCAGAACAATTGAAACTACTAATTAAGTCAGCAAGATGAGTTGTTGGTAGGCATTTCATTTTGCATTGTTGCGCATTCACACAGCACAGGTAGATCCACATGTAGAAATACGCTTGCATATTACGGCACCAGCTACCTACCTATCTTCTCTACCTGCTGCTTCTCAGCGGTCCAGATTTTGCATTCCGTCAAAAGAAAATAACACTTAATATCCACACGACATCTTTAAATGTAGTTGTGAATACCTACAGAGTAGGGGAGTCAAATAATAACCTGAATGAGTCATCTTGCAACGAAAACATGCGATGAATGGTTTGTATTGTAAATAGTCGTGATTTGCGTTGTTTTTGTCATTTTACCAAGTACAAGCTTCAGTAATCCATTTTGCACATAAAATGCATACATTTTATGTGTACGTGTACACAGACGTTATGCAGAACACTCAAGGTTCTTTTATGAATTTTTTGTCTTGCTGTACATTAATGAAAAATCAAACGATTCATTCTTGATTTGGTGAATCGAAAGTATCAGAGCTCACATTGACTGGGTGAGAAACATAAGCATATTATGATACAGCAAGAAGCGTACCTCACATTCTATATTAATCCAGTTGAATCAATCATGCTGATATGCATTCTAACAAGTACTTGGAAAGTTGATTTGTCATTTTTCTCAGAAGGATATTGAAGGTCAACATTAAATTGGAAACGCTGCTATGCTATGAAGTACAGAAATCCGGTCCCGGATTTGGGTGCTATAAATTATGTTCCTTTCTTTTAAATTACAATATTTTTAAAACGAATAAATAAACTCTAAAACTGCATACTTCACATAACTTGGTGCTTTATTATAGTTGGACAAGAAGCATTCACAAATGCCAATGTTAGCCCAAGGTTTGTTTTCTTGATACTAAAGGTTATCCATCCAGAAAAAAACTACATGCTACATATAAGCTTACATCAATATATCACACCACTGCCGTACATTTTCATGCAACTAACACGCTACAAAATTAACTTTTCCGATCGTGGTCTGCTCTTCTGCTCGTCCGTCCTCAAAATGCGCTTATTCTTCTCACTGATTTGTGCTCATGGCTCTACTTCAACTCATGCTTTCAAAGCGACTGACAAATGATTCTAATATTAGCCAATGAAACTAAATAGAGATTAATCTAGCCGGGAGGTCATCTTGATTTTGGTAAATGTTATGCATTTAGTTAACTTCAATATCTAGCATGTTCTGCAGTGCTACTGTCTATGTGTAAAAGTCACAAGAGTCTGGACTGGTCATCATCATCATAATATCATGATCACATTTGTAAAAATTTCCTGTGTCACAGTCAGAGCCACTTCAATTTAAAAACACATTACGTCTATTTTTGCAATTCGCCAATATACATAAATAATTGCATAGTACATGTCATTGTCAGCCGGAAGCATGAAACCATTTGAGTAAAACAACAAGTCTAAGAACAAAACAACGGTAAACCCATCTTTACAAATCTTGTGAAATTTCGTGATCAAAATGACCAAACAAATCACGAGCAAACAACCAAACCACCAACGTCATCTAAACAACTTGGATCTATCAAGTAAAACCAAATTCGCAGAAAATTTCATGATAAGTTTATGTCTAAGATATTTGGAATGTCAAACAAGGATTGGTTCAACAAACAGGTCATTACGATAGAGTGTGATATTTTAAGCTACTTTCTTTCCCTGCTGCTGAGAGCTGCATCATTTACTTACTTAGATTAGTCATGGTGCAAGGCAAGCAAAGCACATAATATTTACATGAGGATGAGCAGAAAATAATTACGACAGTCGATATCCGTCTCTGAGATTTGTTAATTGCTTTTTTATACAAACAGAATACAAATAGCATGTGTGTTTAACAGAAGTATTCCTTCTCATTTACAATCTTACATCGTAAGGATAACTTAATTATCCTTTCCAAAGAATCGTTCTACGTAAGAGACCAAAACTGCCCCAAGGAAATAATTTCAAGAGAAAAAAATGTCTTTACTTTACAGCACACGCTTCACATTGACTATATAGAATGACGAAGATGACTATGACGTGAACGTGAAGAAGCTTAAGTAAGTATGCACAACAACCAACATGCATGGCTTGTTTTGGCCTGGCACATCTTTTGCCGTTTCTGAATGGAGCAACAAAAAATATATACGACTTGCATTGCACCAAACCAAAAGCACTACCTAAAATTCCTCGCATTCACCATGTATCATATAATAACAAGGCAAAAAAGTTATTATGATACGCATAACACAACATAACACGGTGGAAAATCTAAGAAATCTCCTTTTCTCGCCC
Source organism: Orchesella flavescens (assembly GCA_964034955.1). NCBI lineage: Eukaryota > Metazoa > Arthropoda > Collembola > Entomobryomorpha > Orchesellidae > Orchesella > Orchesella flavescens. The sequence continues at coordinate 6,536,597 of OZ035955.1, forward strand.
TTTTGGAACTAAGCAAAGCACACAGAAAAAAACCACCCTGTTTTTAATACTTTCGTAGTATACACACAATATTCAATATTACTATATTGCTGTTTTGTTAACGATCATGATGATGATGACTAGGACGGCAATGAAGAGGACGAATAAGCTGCTGGGTCCATCTCATTCTCATCATACGTAAAAACGAGAGACCTCAAGCAGTTTCATATAAAGGTGAAGCAGTCTTCACCGCATTTCATTTGCAGAAGCCGGGCAGGCTATACACATATTCAGCTGAACTGCTCAACTCGAGGAGCTCAACTCTGAAGGATTTTTTTTCGCCCCGTATTAATATTATTTTTTTTTTGATTAAGTGAAGTCAATTTAAGGTTGACTTAAACATTTTGCTGGTTAGTCGTGTCAAACATTAATTTATTAAATATGAAATTGGGTCACCGCAATCAGTGGTGCCTCTTGACAACTGCTCTGGCACTGAGCATTGTCGTCTCCGCAAATGCCCTCAGTATTAAAAGAGAGCCTGTGACTGAACAAGTGTTGATTATCACCACACCCGATCCTCAGCTCCAGGATGAGACTGAAGTCGTTCCAGCAACGGGTGCGACGGAGAGTGAACAAAGGGATGATGCCACAACGGTGGACAGTATCATTCTCCAGGATTCTACCGGGGAGTCCTGGGAAGTTGATCCAACATCTTCAAGTATTATAAGTAAAGATGTTGAGATTGAAATTGCAACTAATGTCCCTACCAAGAGCCGTTATCAGGCTGAACAACCATCGGAGAGCTCTAAGGTTTGTTTAATCATAATTATTATGATAATTTATTAAGTTATGACGCGAGGTGTTCTATTAATTAAAAAATATGAAAAGGTCACACGTTGTTAAAATAGCATATTATAAAAAACAAGATTTTCATAACATTTTTTTAATTTTTTCCATAGCCCATCTTGCCAGAGATCTACTCATTCCGAATTGAATCTGATATCAAGTACCGCTACAGCCGCACCTACGTTACCTCAAGGGTTGCAAACAAAGACCCAACCAAAGCTCAAGAAGTTACCTTTAGTGTGGTTCTCCCCGAAACTGCTTTCATCTCAAAGTTTATCATGTAAGCCTTATTTTTTTCATTTTGTTTTGATGTTATTATGTCATGTACCAGTTTATGGTATCCTAATCCAAATCTCAAACAAAAAGGTATAAAAACAACCTTGTGCCCAAATTCCCAAATATATAGTAATTCCTGAGAATTTTCTAAAAATGACTATGGGATATCCCATTTCCCTTTCCTTTTTAAAAAAAGTAGGGAAAATCTCAACAATAGGCCTACTCCCGTTATTGACAGGTGAAACTAAGAAAGGTGCTTTTATTGTTTGAAATATTTTTAGGGAAATCGATGGAAAACCCTATGAAGCTTATGTAAAAGAAAAAGAAGAAGCCAAGAAGGACTACATCCAAGCACAAAGTCAAGGACAAAGTGCCGGACTTGTTGAAAAAAGGTAAGGTGAACTTTTTATACGACATTTCAGGGTTTTTCTGATCCTTTTTAAATGTAGCTAACAATATGTTGACCTACCCTCCTACACAATATGATATGTTTATGAATTTGGGGTATTTTTGTACGAGTTTTTAAATGACGCATGCATCCTAATATATTGCAATGAAGCATTCTCCTATTCATATCCTACCCAGTTATAACTAGGAATGAGCTTTAAAAAGGAAAAAAACGTTAGTAAAAACATGCTTCGATTTACAAGTCCCGAATTAGTGTGACCGTAACATGCCATAAAAATCTATAACATCATTTCAAAACCCATTAAAAAAGTATAATTCGTCAAGCTTAAAAATCAAACTACCTGGCAGTTTTTTTATTACGTGACGAATACCTGGTCACATAAATCAATCAGAGAACCAAGTCTCAGAGTTAAGCAAGGGTCCTATTTTTATTTAGGAAAGGTGTGAATTTTATTACCTCCACCAATAAACCTCAATTCGAACTCGAAGGAGGTTGTTTACGATGAGTTTAGTGTTGGCACAAACATTTAAAAAAACCGTAGAGATGCCCTTTCTCACATTCATTTATGTGAACAATATTGCACAAGCTATGCAAGGAAGCACACATCACATGACGCTTAGGCCACTATACTAAAAAGTTGTGATTGAGAAATAGAAAGAAACGGAGATTATGTATTGTATTTTTGATGAGCTAGGGTGATATTTTTTATTATTAGGCTCTCCTCATTCACACACAGTTTGATGATATAAGTATTTACAGTCACAAATGCAAAACTCATTTTATTTTTGACCATTATTGCTTTGTGGTGCGTCCCACACAGATCAAAGAAAATTACAATGGGTTTGGATTTTGCATTTCATACTACTCAACTTGGAGTTGCAAGTAGCAATTTTATCGTTCTTCTAAACACTAGACTCTCTCTCTCTTCTCCAACTCCTTTTACAAATTAAACCTTCAATATTTGCTGAGAATGGTTGTGCAATTTTTTAAGACGCTTTGGCTTTAACGATGCAATCTTGCATGCATGCATCATTCAAAAGTTCAAAATCCGATCATGATCATGCCATGCCACCATGTACCGCTTGGTACGAAAGATGAGAGCTATTATTGTGCTGGTTATATGCACAATTAATTGACGCTTTTAGCTCACAAAAGAAGAAAAAGCAGCTTCAACGGGGGTTTTGAAACTTTGAAAAAAATATGATGATGGTTTTAAAAAGCACATAAGAAGCACTCATAAATTACATTTTTCTTTTTTCCCTTCTTCTTTTGCTCACAGCACAAGGAATTCCAACGTGTTCAACGTGAATGTCAACGTTAAGCCACAAACCAAAGTTACCTTTAATTTGACATACGAAGAGTTGCTCTCAAGGAGGTTGGGTCGGTATGAACAAGCTATCAACATCAATCCCGATCAGGTTCGTTACTTGAAGCCTTTTCCCTTTAAAATATGTACATAATAATAATATATAATAGGATTTTAGATCCCTACTGATGATAGTAATGATACGGCGGATTGTATGTAATTACATACATATTTTTATTTCAAATCTTATTATTTAAAAAAATCCCTTTTGGATACGTTGTTAACTCTTTTTTTGAGTGAGCCAGGTTCTGATTTTTTCTTGTTTTGCCTGGTCTCGGTCTGCTCCGTGATCTGTATCATTATTATTATATAGTATTGTATTGGCAAAATATTATGATGATATTGATGATGAGCTAACAAACTTGTTTTTTTTCTTCTATTTTTCATTTCTTCCGTAAACGATAAACAGGTCTCATCAATTAAAGACTATCAGATTGTAGTCAACATTGAAGAGTCACGAAATCTAACGTTAGTGCGTGTACCAAGTCTCAGTAATGATATTGATGCTCAAGATGATCCCGATGGGAGTAAGTAAAAATATGTTTTTTTCTTTGTAATTTCACTAATTACATGTAATTATCTTTTGGATAAACAAATCAATGGAATTTGCATATAAGCAAAAAAACCTCTGTTCAAATCAAACTTAAACGGGTTTTTCTAACGCGTAGGTACAAGAGAATGCTAATAATATTTTTATGTGCAAAAAATAGACAACAAGGATGCTGTTATCGAGCGACCTGCACCTAACAAAGCCAAGATCTCATGGAGTCCAACAACCGCTGATCAAAAGAAACTGGTTAAGGAAGGCATTTCCGGAAAGTTTGTTGTTCAATATGATATTGACAGGGAGACTGATGCTGGGCAAATTCTCGTGATGCAAGGATACTTTGTTCATTTCTTTGCACCTGCAAATCTTCCCCCACTTCGTAAACATGTTGTATTTATTTTGGATATTTCGGGAAGTATGTGGGGAAGGAAGATGGAGCAGCTAAAGGAATCTCAAAAGAAGATTTTGGATGATTTGTCATCTGAAGATTTCTTCAATATCATCACCTTCTCTAGCGATGTCTATGTAAGTAATACTAATCAGCAATACAAAACTGTAGTTTAATTGGCAGATTTTAAAATGACCAAACTTTTTTACAAAATAACTCACTCTTTATTTCTTTATTCAGCTTTGGTCACCAGAAGACCGACTCGATAAGAACAATAACGATCGATTCCACAGCTATACCGCTTCTCCAGTTACCCCACAATTACTTTCCAAACGACAGCCACTTGCAGCCACTCCAGGAAACATTAAAAAGGCTAAGGATTTTATTGACTCTTTGGTAGCCAGCGGTGGAACCAACATTCATGATGCTATTATCGAAGCTTTGAACTTGACAGCGGCCATCAAGGATGCTCAAATGAAGTCTGAAAACCCATCAACAGAACCTATCGCAATTGAAACCACATTTGCCACATCTCCATCAACTACTGCTGCAACTACTACCACTACTGGAGCAGCTTCATCAACAACAAGTGGCAGTGGATCTTCTTCTCCCTCAACAACAACTACAGGTTTAACTCAAGCACCTCCATCTTCAACAACTGATATGGATGAGGACGATGATGAGAATAGAACCGTTAGCATTGTCGACATTGCCAAGTCTGGATTATCTGAGTTGATGATGATGACTGAAATGCCAGAAACAACAACTGAGTCTTCCTCCAACAAACTTATTCTTCCTCCTAATGTCCAATCTCTCATAATCTTTTTAACTGATGGAGAGCCAACCGTTGGCATTACTGATCCACCAGAGATCCAAAAACTTATTCAAGCAGCTAACCGTAACCTTTCCATCCCAATTTTCTCGTTGGGTTTCGGAGAAGGAGCTGACTTTCCCTTCCTCAAGAAACTTTCTCTTCAAAATAACGGATTTGGAAGAAAGATTTATGAGGCTTCAGACGCTTCCCTTCAGCTTCAAGGATTTTACAATGAAATTGCTTCTCCCCTTTTGTCTAATGTTAAATTTAACTACACATCTCCAGACTTTAACGTGACAGACGTTACCGTCACTTCTTTCTCAACTCTTTTCGGTGGAACTGAAATAGCTGTTGCAGGGAAATTGGTAGCTCCACCAAAGCCAGAAAGGGATGATGCAGTTGATATTGAAACTACAATGGCCAGTGAAACCATTGCCCCAAGTAATGACGCTCAGCCAACAACCGAACTCTCAATTGGTGATGAAACCCCTGGCTTATTGGATACTTTTGATGCTCCTAATCGACCCCAGGAACTGTCAATTGCTTGTGAATTTAAGCCATCAGAAAACTTCTTTTTTGATGTGTCTATCGAAGGAAATGGACGTGATGGAGAAGTTGATTTCCATGATGTTGAGGTATTAGAGCGGAAGAGGAACTGCTTTGACATCCCAATTCCATTCTTCCCCGGCCGTGAGTTCCCTCCTAGACCAACTCCACCACCTACTCCAGAGGATCAGTTTTTGGAAAGAATGTGGGCTTACTTGACCATTCAACAACTCATTGAAAAGGATTTGGCTCAATTGGATACAAAGTCTGGTGATGCGGATCCAGCTGACAATGCCATTGACGCAACACCTGCTGCAGCTCCAGGAGACTCTTCAGCTGCAACCACCGTGTTGCCTGTTGAGTCCACAACTCCTGCTGAACCTTCTGTCATCATGAGAAACTCATCCAAGCCAGAAACTCCAAAGGAACGTGCCTTAAGACTAGCTTTGAAGGTATGAACGTTTCCAATAAAGTCTTAAAGTTATTTTTTTGGCTTTGATAACATATTAGTATTTTTCTTTTAGTATGGTTTCGTGACTCCACTGACAAGTCTTGTTGTGGTGAAGCCCAACAGTAGTGATGTTACCAATGCTGTGCCAACTGATGGGCGCCCAGATGTCGCTGATAGCTTTTATGGTAAGTAGAGTCAGAAATAAAAGTTAGCAGAGCTATGATCCATAATAGTTACGCCTATCAATCTAAATATACTTGTAAGAGTACTTGGGAGGCATACGATGATAAGATAGATTCGTAAGAAGTTCCATGAACACGTAATAACACATGCCATAATGGTGATATAGCAGCTAGACGGCCACCACCACCACCTTCACAATCAGGTGGCGTGCATCGTCGGCGTGGGAAATCAGGAGGACTAAGTAGAAGTGGAGGAAGTGCAAATAACACAAATAGAAGGATGCAGAATAGTGGCACTCGTAGTAATTATTATGCCAACAGCATCCCTTTACAAATAATACTAATAATAATATGGTTTATTACTAGTTGTGCTGTTGTCAATTTAGTGTAAAGTCCATCTGAGTTTAGCATGTTGAGGTTTGGAAATAACATGGTAATAATATGATATTTGCTAGCTCCTACTTCTTTTTCATAAAATAGCCATTTGACGGTTATTTTTATGATTTCTGTTTACATGTCGAGTAAACATTAGGTTCATAAGCTTTAAGTAAAAGTTCATTATTAAAAGGTTCCATGAAACACTTAATAACACATGCCCTGATGCTGATATAGCAGCTAGACGGATTTCCTTCCATGCCCCAATCTTATCGACACGCTACATACCAATGCCAATGCCGCAACAGGCACCATCACCACCGCGTCTACGATCAGGTGGCATAGTTCACGGAGGAGGAGGAATAAAAAGAAGAGGAGGAAGTGCATCTAACTCGTATAGAAGGATGCAGAATAGTGGAACTCGAAGCAATTATGGAAACTCCATCCCTTTGCAAATGCAACATTTAGGACCTTACGGTTAGGGAAATGCGGAGAAGTTAATAGTTATACTTAAGCTGGAAATATTTGCATTTAAAATGTGCATCGCAATCTTAAAGTAATGGTTAGCTAACACATCACAAAAATCGCATGAAAATGGGAGGTACTAAGAACAACAAAAGGGGAGTAATATTTTAGTATCTTACAATTGCAAGTGCTTGTTGCTACCTACACCATAATATATAAAATAGGTAGATCTGATCTGAAGTTCAGATTCTGAACCAATACTCTTAAATACCTTCATAAAAATGCATGGAACTTGCGAGAAAAAAAATGCGTGAAATGAAAATAGACCAAAGTTGGTTTATGATGGGCTTAAAATTATAACAAAAATATTTTTTGCTACAGCTCCACAGAGCATGCCAATGCTTGCCCTTTCTGCACCCGCTTATGTCAAGACAGCTAGCATTGGTGCACTACATAACAGGATTGCTGCTCATCCATTCCCAATTCATGCCAACTTCCAGTCCCGCCCGTTGCCTCCAATTCCATTCCAGGGTAAATTTTTTTTAAATCAAATTTAATAGTTTGTTGCATGCTTTCTCCAAAAAGATACTGCATGGTGAACTCATTTGAATGAATGCACGAAACCCTAAAATATGGAGTACCCGCTTAGCTACAAATTACATATGCGGGATTTTGCTTCTTCTCTATTCATGTATCTATGTATGATTTTAACATTGCTTTACTGGGTAACAATTAGCAGGCCCTGCAGGCTTCCAATATCCATCCACTCCATTGATTCCACTGACCTTGGGAGGCTCAAATGCAGGAGCATCATACGAGTCCTCAGATGATTACTACCTCCCATCTCCAGTTGCGCCATTCAGTACAGCACCAACTCAACTTCCTTCATCAACCACTGCTGTTCCCCCAAGTACAACAACAACAACAACTACAACAACAGAGGCAGCAACAACTACACAATCCTTACCACTTTCCCTCGACGATGTTACATGGATCGCTCAAAATGATTTATACCTCACTGTTAACGAGACTGTCTACAGAATTGCAAGAAACGAGACGGTAAGCGTGTGAATTCTTTTTGTGGAAAACTACAGAAGCCCTTTCAACTTTCAACCGCTATAAATCAATATTTCTATTTAATTCACTAGATTCAAGGAACTGGAGCTGGATATGAGTGTAAAAGAGACGGAGAACAAGGACAATGCTCTCATTTGAAAGACTGTGTATTGCCAACATTTGCTAATAGTGAGACGACTTTTAGGACATCCTACTTCTGCCCTATTGATTCCAAGTAAGCTTCCTCTCTACACTAGCCTTCTTGCATTATTTTTATTTAACCAATGTCGTGCACAATTATTGATTAATTATTTTTATGTAATTTATAGCACCCCAAGTAACGCTTATGTTGGAGTATGCTGCCCATCAAGGAGAGGAAGGACTGCAGCAGATGAGCCATAAGTATATTTTTGTAATTTCACCCTTGCTCTCGTGACCAGTGATTGACTTCAATAATTTTTTTGAAGTGCTGAAGCATTTATACTTCCAATTTTTAATTTGATGATGATGGTGTGACAAAAAAAGCTAAAAATATCTCTAGATCTCCGAGAATGTTTTCAATTTCGGGCTAAGAAGTTGTCTTAATTTTATTATTATGTTATGTATATATATAGTACAGTAAGTTAATGGAGTGTGTGATTTTTGTACAGTGTCGGGATGTTGTTGTTTTTGATAGGGGTTTCCGTTCAATTTTACCTGAAAGTTAATAAATCGTAAACTATAAGTTATGTACAAAACTGAGCAGCTAAAAATGTGTGTAGCCTCCCCATTGGTAACTAAAATCCAAAATTTATTGTTTTAATTCGAAATTCATTTTTCATCAAAATATGCAAATATTAGAAATTGTTGGAATTGTGGCTGGCACCATCCACCCAACAAAGATCATGGATGGATGAACACTGCAATAGAATTGCAGCATATCCGTTCTATCATATCCCAGAAGTCAAATTCTCCTTATGGTTCTGGTACTGCTTGAAACAGTTTTTTACGGTAAAAAAGTTGCGGCCACAGGACTTCAAATACTACTCTACTGCTCTGAAACTGTTATGACCAAACATAAACATAATAGGCGGAAAAGTCCTAATCGCCAATCCATTCACTCTCACCATTCGGAGGACCACAGAAACAGCCATAATTCTGATGACATCAATCATCGTCACTCTGAGGATAAACATCCTCACTCTGAAGATAAACGTCATCATTCTGAAGATAAACGTCATCATTCTGAAGATAAACGTCATCACTCTGAGGATAAACATCATCATCATCGTCGACATTCAGAGGATGCTGGCAATAGCAGACGACAGTCCCAAGTTTCCACAGACTCTAATAATGTCATTCGAGGCGTTTCTGCAGATAGTACTGCTACTGCTACTACGATTCGAGGCGTTTCTGCAGATAGTACTGCTAGTACGATTAGAGATGAGCACCAACAGGACCCACACCACATTCGTCAATCAATGGCTTTGCACTTTGAAGAACTGCGACGTGCATTAGATCAAAACACACAAGCTCAACTCCGACGCCCAAGTGACTATAGCCATTTTGCACTTGGTAGGAAGTCACAGATTTTTGGGGATCCAACATCTCACCGCAGCTCCGCCGAAGCCACTACACATTCTGCTTCTGAATCACAGACGGAAACCAGAAGGGCCTCTGGCTCAAACTCTTTGATAGAACCATTTGCTCCTACTCCGGTTGATAATTACCAGCGTAGGGCTTCCATTTCGAAGCAGTCAAACACCCTCACCGCTGAGTCTTCTGGTTACGTCTTACAACCCCCAGAGGAAAATTTAGAATATGAGGATGAGATTTACTCTACTCCAAAAAAATTCATCGTGGCGGAGTTGTATATACTTTTTGACCTGGTCATTTTTTACGATTACACAAATCCTTTTTTCATATTATTATGGAGCTAATGACGCATGACGTGACTCCAACAATTATTTGGTATACAGATTTTAACGGCATCTGCCGCTATTTTCATAATCACCGAGATTGTAAGAAGCGCTCCATTATTTAGAGACTTTACTGGTACTGATTAATGATAGAATTTCTTCACAATTCTATTGTCAAAGTACTTATGCAGTATGTATTACATATATCCATCTGGTTATTCTCATTTTGTAGACGCATGGTGCGACCATGAAAATAAACCCCACATGAACCTTGTTATGAATGAAGAAGTTATCTTGGATATGGAGTTAGTAGCTAACGTATTGGATTTAATAGGAAATATTTTCATCATCTTAAGTATAATAATGGTATGACCAATATTTATGATGTCTCACCTTTTTATGTTTTTGCTTATTTTTTAGAAAACAGAATGTAAAAAAATTAATACGCAAAATATTTTATTTAGAACAAGCGTAGTATAGGTCTTGTATTCTGTCTCACATGTCCACTTTCTATGATCTTCTCCCTGAGCAGCGTTATAAAATTTCAATGTTATTGGACTGTGGAAGTAGTAGTTGGGAGTATATTAACCGTTCACTACGGTTGTGGAATATGTTCTAGCGCTCTCATTCTTGGTGCGCTACAGAAAGTTGAAATATCAGAGCCCGTGGTTAGCGTCAATAAAGAAGAGCAGTCTGAAATCCCAGTACATGTTGGTGCCAGTTCTGACAATACCTTGTCAACGATTCCTACGCAAAATCAATTTTGGAAATCAGAAACGTCCTACTACCCACTGGGTCATGCTCTCTAGGTTCAGGATACACGGAATCTATGGTATTAATGCCATATAATTTGTTTGTTTTACTATTGGTGTTATCTCAAAAAAGTCGACCAAGGATGGATTAGTTAACAAAAAATATTTTTTCCAAGAATTTCCCATATTTCATTCTAGTAATCCGATCATACTTGTAATTAAGTAGATATAAGACTAAGACTATGTTGTTCATTTGTTGAGAACGTGACTGAGTCGTATTTATTTCCGTGCCATAATGATATTAATAAATAAAATGATAGTTTTTCTTATTAAAAGAAAGTTATTGTATCAGTTTCATGCTTTGGGCCCTCCACTTTAACAAGTTGTGGTGTTCCATTAAAACTCTTGTAAATGCGAAGATGGTAGTATATATTTTTCCTTGCAGTACGTGTCCGAACTTTAATAAAATAGTTGACACCATTTACTAGCTGTGTTCGATATGAAATTGGGAAAATTTCTCCTCGAATGTTTTGCCCTCCTGGTAATGCGTAGAGGTGTCCCGTGATTTCAGAATGCATTTGGTCAACCATATCCCTAATAGCGTCGTTGGCTGGTTTCTCATTCCCAGTTATCCCACCTGGTATTATCTATACATTTTTCACACAATATAAGTACTTGCGATATTATATACTGTTACATATCCAAATATGGACATAATCTAATTTTAGACGACTACTTACGTCATTTGAAATTTGGTTTTCCTCACTGTTATGGACAGCTATAGTCCAGGGTACAATGAATACCAGGATAAACGGAATTGTTTGATAAACTTTCATTTTTTCTTTCTCTAAAAATTCTTTGAGCTAGCTAACATATATGTATGAGCTTGTCACAAAATCACCTCTTCATGTCAACTCAAAATTGGTTGGGTTGGAGGAAGAGGATGAGGATGAGTTGAAATAGTGACTTGATCTAAGACGCATTTTGCAACACTCTTGTCCTTGTGTTTTCACAAGCATGTTATTCAATGAATTCCTTCATTATATTAATGCATTTATATTTGCATGTTATAACAGTTTTTTCTCTTTCAAACGCTCCTTCAACTCTTACACATTTATATTTATTGATGAAACATGCTGAAGTCAGCTTCATCCATCAAAGCCAACATGATGAAAGAAATGTATGTAAAACAGATAGCATTAATATAAACTGCATGCAGCACTTAAAATTGAACCTTGATCTCTCACATTCGATATTTTGTACTGTTTGATAGCACGTTTTTTGCAAATATTTGCTTTTCTCGTCTCAAGCAGAGAAAAATGTTGAAATAGAGTGCAAACTAACAAATTGTTTTTAATTTCCTTGAGATTTTTATCTTCCATGTAAACATGTTACATACATTACTTCCAGAAAGTATTTACAATTAAGTACAACATATTTATCACCTTGTCTTTACTGCATGCATATCCCACAAAATGAATCGATGGAGGAATGTTGATATACGTTTATTAACCAAAAATGATAAGATTTAGTTTATTACGCACGTACGCTATGGATTCGTCATTCTATATGACACGAGGTTAGAAGCCAAATTTAAAAGATAATCAATTCATTAAACACGTTATACTGATTGCATAGTTAATTTCAAAAGGAAACACCAAAATTGAATATTTTATGATATATCCTGTGTATGAAGTTTGCAAATTGTACCTTGTACCGAATACATTTCGATATCTTGGATCATTTATTTATTAGCCTGCATTGCATAAATGCTTATAATTCTATCGGACTCATAAATGGACTTGTATCATAATTATCAACTATTTCTGATACATCATGTCAATCGACTACGTAGTTAATTTTAATTGTGATTTCACTGAAGTAGCAGACAATACTGTGAAATCAAAATGCTCTAGTTTTCCCTTTGGCCACACTTGATAGGCCAGGTCATAGGATTACTTAAATAAAATTGTCTTGAATGAAAGACTTCTCATTGCTAACAACCTCACACTAACACCAACAAGCAAACATTATATTTTAGTGGGTTTGGTTTGCAAGCCAGATGTCAAAGATTTTAAATCTGGCTGGACTCAAACGAATAATTTCCGAGAACTACTTGTGAAACTAATAAATCCTATGACCATTAGCAAACAACGTGATTGACACCAAAACAATCAATCTCGCTTTCCATCCGCAATGCGCTGCAACAAATGTTTGCAAACACCACGCTCGTCACTCCCCTCAAAGAATGTTTGCATAAATGCCCCAGTTTCTTTTCTGCAAATTATTTGTCCAAATAAACTATTTGCGAAGTCGATGCCCTTACTTGAAAACGCAGTCAGACTTTCATGAACTCGTTTGGATAAGGTGCCGTTTTCCAGTGCAAGCAAGCTTTTAAACTAACTACAGCCATCCATAACTCTTGAAAGTGTTAAAGACGCGTGCGGCCACTGTATGCATACATGCATACTCCAAACAGTCCAAACCAGATCCAATTTGTTTCGCTGCTGGTTAACGAAAATCTATAATCTTCAATCCCGATTGATAACTTGTGTCTGGCTATCATCATTTGGCACTTTGCTCATAGCACCTCCTGTAGACACTTCTTTGCATAATTTATTTTTCATGAATACTTGTTGTAATCTCCTTGCTTGATTTATGATTTCGCAAGCCGCTTTTCTTCTTCACTCAATTTTTATGCCTCAATGATTATGCTTCCTATTAGCAATTTATCTTTTATTTGTATATGAAACACTCACGAGACCGTACAGCTTGAAGCGTTTAAATTTTTCGAATTTTCTACTTGTACCGAATTATCAATTTTTGCTTCGTGTCGGAGACAGTGTATGTGAGCTTCAAAGACAAAAACGAAAACCGCAAAAGGAGACGACAAAATATAAGAAATATCACCGACTCATTAATATTAGCGTTGTGGTAGATAATGGTGCTCGAACTCCTCAGCTTCCGCTCCAAATTTTTCGTGGGTGACTGACACTTAAAATCAAAAGCTTATAAAGCAGCTTCAACCGATTTAATAAAACATTGCCGCTAGGAACCTGAAACTGTATTTCAGAGAAATCTTCAAATCATTGTCCACTCTGAGCTAGCGGCAGCGGTGGTTTAAGTCAGGGTGTGAAGTGTGAACATCATGTACCCAAGTAGTAGTCAGTGGTTAGTATAAAGATTATAGACATGCTAATAGAAAATATTAAAGTACGTAGAAGACAATTTGTTTGGCATCACGAAATTTTGAATGAACATTTTGAAAAATAAAACGATTTTAAATAAGAATACGATGCATACTTTGCGAAAGCTTTCATTATCAGTATTACATATTCCATTACTGTGTACACTCGTGAGTTGTGTTTTACATGAGTCCTGTGCATTTTATGTTGGAATGGATCAAGTATCTACAGAGTCTCCTAATCTTGTTGAAACTTTTGATCCTCATGAATGGAACCCAGAAGCAATACAAGTTCCTCATGGTCCCCAGGTACATATAAATACTGTATAGCCTATGACCTATGATGACTCCATCATCATCCTTTAAACGATATAAAACAGAAGGATTAATTGCAAATTTTAATGCATATAACAGATTAAAATCGAATCGTTTAGGCTGGAGACAAAAATCCGAATACGATACGCAAGAACCAGAATAGTTGCAGTTGTTTACAACCCTCATGATAAGCCTTTGCAAGCCAGCTTCAAAATTAATTTACCTGACGATGCCTTTTTTACAATTTTTAAACTGTAAGTCAAATATATAATGAACCATTGATTTCATGATTATTACTTTGCACAATCTTTTAATGTTAGCTTACAATATAATATTTGAAATAGTAAACGTGTAGGGTTGGATCCCATACTCTACACAGCTTCCGTAATGGAAAAAGAAGCAGCAAGAAATGTTTTTCACTATGCACAAATCAAAACTAATGGAACCATTAGCGCAGGGATTATTGAGTTATGGTAAGAAGAAATTTATGTTGAAATGATACCTACAACCTACAATTACTGGGGCATCTGCAATAATGAGATTAATGTTACATTTTCATGCTCTTTTAGGAATGAGAATAGTGTAAGCTCCTACAACCTTAAATTCACTTTAGGTCCTAAAATTCGAATCGAGAGCTACTTGATATACGAGACTCTGATTCAAAGAATGTCTGGAGTTTATCGGGACATTGTTCATGTATTCCCACTGCAGGTAAAAATTGAAATTACTCAACCTTAAAACAAATATATACCTTGATTTTGATTCTCACTATTTTATACTCATTCACCTTGTAAACTCTGTAAACTTACAGCCTTCACCAGTGGAATTACTACAATTTAACGTTGATGTACAGGAGTTAGAACGTATTAAGGACTTAAGATTCTCAGGTACGTACACTAAGAGATTTGTTTGCAGACGATAAAGTGTAAACTCGTAGACAGAAATTATACCACTCATTGGATATTCTAGAAGGAACATACGCGACTTCGAAAATGCGTCATAATGATGAGGATAAATACGGAAGGAGAGCAGAGCTGTCGTGGACTGGCAGGAACGTAGCCTCTACTGTGTTATACAACAACCCGTTTAAATTTCAATATGAACTGGATCAGCAAAATACTAGCTCAGCAGTTGTGGTAAGTACATATATCTTTCGCAGACCTATTTGGAATGTATATGTTAATTATATGGTTGAGTTAGAGCAACATATCTTGATTAATTAATTGGATTGCTAATGAACAGATTGGTCGGCGAAATGGGAACCTCTACTTTGTCCATCTCTTTGTGCCCCAACATCTTCCAGTTATCCGAAAGCATATCATGTTTTTACTAGATGTTTCCGACTCAATGGTATTAGAACATAAAATGCCTTAAATAAATAAATGTCTTTTGTTGAATGATGCTTTAACATAATTAATGTTAAACTTTTACAGCATGGAAACAAATTAGATCAACTGAAGTGGGCAATGCGAGAAATTTTGGATGACATTGCACCCCACGACTTTTTCAGCATAATCACTTTCTCCAACGATGCATCGGTAATAATGCAACTAACCATTTATTTAAACAAAACATATTTGTTCCAGCCAACTATATTAAATCGTTAAGTCTCATGCATTCCTTTATTTACGCCAGGTCTGGTCTAAATTCGATGGAGAAAGAAAAAAGTGTCCAGTCCCATTTCCGGGTACTGAGGAATATAAAGATTCAGCCAGATATTTTATAAAAAAGAAACTTTCAGCTCACGGAAGAACAAACGTGTTTGCCGGAGTATCCCAAGCCTTTGACTTAATCCAGTTATTTTCACCCGAAACAAATGACTCGTGCCAAGCGGAAATTCGTACCCCAATACGCCTGAGAGAGAAGTTAGACTCTAAGTTGCCAGATAACGTTGAGTCAATGATTTTTTTCCTGAGTGATGGAGTACCAACTTCCGGCCAGAGAAACCCTCGAATTTTACTCAATCAATTTCACCAAATTAACTATCGCAAGCTCTCCAAACCTGTTCCAATTTATACAATAGCGTTTGGTGAAGACGCAGATAGGGAGTTTTTGAAAACTCTTTCCTCTCAAAATGGAGGCATCACTAAAGTCATTCCAGTAACCTCCGCAGCAGATTTGGAATTGGCAGATTTTTATGGGGAAATTTCCTCCCCCATTTTATCTCGTGTTGAAACCACCATCTCAGTAAATGGGTCCAACATAACCCAATTTGCAAATTATGCATCACCCTTGCTACTACTTAACGGAACGGAAGTGATAACTGCTGGACAAATTTTTCCAACTATGGGTCAACAAATCAAGAGGTGGTCACCTTCAAATTTTAAGTCATTCACTGAAGGATTCGGAGACAATGGAAAACTTTCATACCCCCAATCTCCTGTTTATGACTGCCAAAGTTTTAACGAGACCTTTGATTACTGCATGGACAAAATTGACTTGTTTTTGGAGAGACTTCAAGCATACAACCTGCTGAAAAAGTTAATACAGCGTGATAGGAGCATACGAGAACGCTATTATTGTCCAAAGTCAATTGATGACGAGTTTTATAGCCAAAGCGAGGCGTCATATGAATATGATGAAAATGAGTTAGGGGAGGAGGAAGAAGTAATGTGTGTCAATCCATACAAGGATCAAATTATAGAATTGGCAACAAAGGTATGTATATAAGGGTTACAATAAAATTAATTATGAAGCACTCAACTACATAATTCTCTCGTCCTTTTTTGTGTTATTCCAGTACAAGTTTGTCACCCGATACACTTCCTTCATTCTCTGTAGTAAGCCAAAGGTTGATCAGGGACTCAATGACATGTTAAATTTATATAACAAAAATACTCAAACTTCAGACAAATCACCACCCCAGCCAGTACCAAAAGACGAGCCTCAACTGGCATTTGAAGTACCTAATAAATTGGAAGACGATGACGTCACCGAAGCCACTGATCGAGAACAAGTGGAACCTGTCCCAACGTACAGTAAACTAATCAGTTTGGCTCAATATAGTGATGTTGTGGGACCCACCATAAGCAATGTTAAAGAAGAAAGCGAGTTCCCCCACCGAAGTATCAACACCACCGGAACACCGACCACCAATAATGGCACGAAGTCAAAATTCTGGTCGGAAGCTGTTAGAAATATTCCGGTTGGCCTTTTCAAAAAGTTATTTTCCGGATAAGGAATATAGATGATAGAGTAATTATTATGCATTTTAACTTAATTTGGAAATCATAGCCTCCCAACACTTAACGATACTAAAAACCAACTTCCAACTTCGTTTCAGTAGA
Organism: Orchesella flavescens; assembly: GCA_964034955.1. NCBI lineage: Eukaryota > Metazoa > Arthropoda > Collembola > Entomobryomorpha > Orchesellidae > Orchesella > Orchesella flavescens. The sequence continues at coordinate 6,553,733 of OZ035955.1, forward strand.
TTAGTGACCCCATCAACAACCAAAACCACACCACCGTCTCTTTGTTCAAATTTCAACTTATTTATCCCACCGATTTCTCTGATAGCCCTAAGTTTAGTTAATATTTTTAATGAAAGGAACTTGTTACTTGTATTGTATAGCCTTCTCAATTCATATTATTGTTAACACCACCGCTAACCGCACTAATTAATTGTGACTTGTAACAAAAAGCAGATGAATCTACAATCAATCATATTATTTAGCTAAATAAAAACCGTTTTTACCTTTTGAGTTGTTGGAATGTCATCATCTCAGTTGTCTTTTTCATGGCACCAAACTTTGTTCACTACCAAAAACTGAAAACCGAATTCTCACATAAACTTTGCTTCAACTTTGTCCAGCCCAACCAAACACACATGTCAATATCTGCACTTCTCTGCAAACACGTGCATTTACATTGCAGCAGCGAGCAGCTCTTTTTATCCAGAGACAGCTGCGGGAAACCATCTGATCACGTCATTTGTTTTGTTTGTGAAAGCATCTTCATCTTCCAGCATTCAACATTATAGTCAAGATAACTTTGAAGACTTTTGAGTTAATTTTATATTTGAAGCAATAAAATGTTATCAAAAACAACGTTGGTTCTTTCCGGCAACAATATAATTTGCGGTTGTCAGCATGGGAGGTTGTCGATATCCAACTTTTCTGGAAACCATTCTTCTTCGTTTGTGAGAGCATTGTCGTACAGCAGAAGAGTTAAAAATAGTTGTGATGGATCTCAACCTCAATTACAGCAAAAGGGTTGGAGGATATTGGGCAGATATTTTTCCTCCCACCACAACAATGACCCTGCTGGGACTAGTGTTAGACCTGAAGAAATTGAAAAATTTGAGAGGATGTCGTCATCTTGGTGGGATCAAAGTGAGGGTCAAATGAAAGAGTTGCACTCAATGAACCGGCTCCGGTAAGATTAAGATGCTACACGGTTGACAGTTGTATTACATTTAATTCATTTCGATGGGATTTAATTATAAGCATTTTATGTTTGTACCTAATCAATCAGGGTTCCTTTCATCCGAGATGGATTACTTCAGAAAGCTGGCAGAAAGGCAGCGGATATTCCAAAACCCCTTGAAGGTTTTAACATTTTAGATGTTGGGTGCGGTGGTGGCGTTTTGTGTGAGGTAGATCATTTGTTGTATTGTTATGAGTCATAATTAGCTTACTTATAACTTGATGTGATGCTTAGAATGATTAATTTTTAATATCATGTTTGAATCATAGCCCCTGGGAAGGTTAGGAGCGACAGTTAAAGGGATTGATCCTGGCAAAGGAAACATAACTATTGCAACAAACCATTTGTCTGAAGAATTACGGGATAAAGTGTCCTATGAATGTGTTAGTATCGAAGATTTTGCAATGAATTTCCAGGAGAATGGATATGATGGTATAGTTATGTCTGAAGTAATAGAGCATGTTGAAAAGCCTGAAGAATTTATCAAAATTGGTAGCAGTTTGCTGAAGGTGAAATAACTTATTATTGAAACACAACAAAAATAGGTTCAGAATTATGAAAGTTTTAATTGAAGGTTTCGTTTTTTTTGTATCACAGCCAGGAGGATCACTATTCTTAACGACTCTGAACAGAACTGTGGAATCCTGGATGGGAGCTATTGTAGCTTGGGAGTACTTGTTAAGAAGGCTACCAGTTGGAACGCATGAATGGAAAAGGTTTCTCACTCCGGAAGAAATCTCGAGAATGTTTAAATCAAGTGAGTTTAATATTTTCCATTTATCAATGACATCTTGCTTTAGTATTTTAGTATATAAGAATCTATAACTTTTGTAGATGGACTGAGAACGGTGCTAGTACATGGTATGTGTTACAACCCAGTAAATAACACATGGAAGTGGTCGACGCAACGAGGGATTAATTACGCAATCCACGCCGTTAAAGATGCATGAGAAATGATAAAGTAATAATTAAATGTAATACTGAATGTTAGAGATAGCTTGAAAAGTCATTTTGTCACAAAAAATGCATAAATAAAGACAAGTCAGATAAGTCCATATCATCTCCAAATCGTCTTCTCATATTGTGCTTTGCATCATCGTAATGGTTGCTGTGTTGACGCCTTAATGTTAATAAAAATCATAACTTAAGTTCCTGATTAAAGGGAACATGGGCATAAAAACCGACACCCCAACTAAAAACTTTTAGTTTCTATTACAAAGTGAATTTAGAGCATTTGCTCCGTTATGTCAAAATGGTGCCACCTTTGACAAAATCTGATCATAGGTCATCATTTGAAGATGAAGAAGAGCACTCAAATGAATCTTCCAGAGAAAAATCAGAAGATACTCAAGAGGGAGAAACTGTTATAGACTTAGTTCCTACCCCGGTTCCAGTACACACTCGTATTCCAGTCCCTGTACAACCACCACCATGGTTTGAATGGTCTGATGATGTCATCAATGAAGAATCATGGGATGTAGATACTGTACATAACAATCGTTATAATTAATACAAATTGCAACCTGTCCAATAACAGTTAAAACAAAAAAAAATGATCACATAATATTTTTGAACTAGCCGGAATATGACTATTTTGAGGACACATTTTCAATAGCTGAACTACTTCGATCAAAAGCTTATAGATGGATGCGACCCTCAGAAATTTTACCTGTTCAACCTGCAGTAATAAAATTTAAAACACAAGTCCTTGATCTCATAAGTCCAAATGCACATCTCTTTGAGAAATCGGAAGCTTTGCGATATATCCTCAGCGAAATCTCAGAGTTGTATGAATACAGCTTACAAAATAAGTTTGTATGCGAAGGTGAAGGAGTTGCGTACGTTCCCAATTATGCTGACGATGATAAGAGTTGGGCACCTTGGAACCACATGTAAGAATATGACACAGCAGATTATCTTATATAGTACCACCACTGTTCTTCTACGCATTCATATTTTATATCAATTACAGCTATAGTTGTTGCAAAGCAGGAGTGAAAGGAGAAGTTCCAGTTTATAATCCAAAGGGAAAATATTATGTGAGGTTGTATTTTATGGTACGTTTGCATACATTATCAATCTGAAAAGAAGTGGTTTGCTTTTCCTATAAAAGAGATTGCCCTTGAGCATTATTACCAACCTTTAAATGGCTTCCAGGGAGCATGGCGTCGTATTATGGTCGATGATCGCATTCCCGTCCTCCACAGCGGTTTGACTGCATTACCCCTTACAAGCTTGAACGAACTGTGGCCCCTCATTTTAACAAAGGCACTTTTGAAAGTAGCAATGGCTACTTGGGATACGAACAACGTGAAACGATTTAGCACCACTTCAGCATTAACTGGATGGGTGTTTGAATGGATTGACAATATGTACGTTTGTTTGAGTAAATACCTAACAAAAATGTGTTATTGGGTAGAAGTACTCAATGATAACCAATACTTATAGAGATGGGTTACCAGAAGAAGATTTATGGAACGATTTGGAAGGCTTGCTGCCCAAATTTAAGCATCCATCAAGAATCCCATCTGCCTACAACCTGGCAGCACCTCAGATTTCTCGAGAGAAAAAATCAACAAAGGAGGGTGGCGCAGGGGAAACATTTTGGTGGATGCCAGCAGTTGTTGCACCACCCGCTGATTTAAATGAAGTAATTTTTAAAGACTTTGAAAAGGAACCTTTGACACAAACAGGAGCCATTGTTACTTCTGCCATTCCCACTAAAGACCAAGCTTCAAGTTTGCCCACATCATTCCTGTGGCAAAATAAGGGTGACCAGCTTTTAAAACTTTTATTTACCAAAGAGGAACTTCAAAATGACGCGAATACAAAGGGTGGGTCTCTTTCCAAACGGAAAAAGGCAGAGCTTGATGCTTTAAACAATGATGTCAAATCAGGAGACAAGAAGAAGGACAAAGAAAAGAAAGGTGACGCCAAATCCCGAAAGGTTGATAAAGAGAAAGAGAAAGAAAGGGCAAAGAAAAAGGCAAGGTTCCCAAAAGAGGGTGAAGATAAAACTGATCATGCAAAAGATGAGGACGATGAAGAAGAGGATGATGATGAAGAGGAAGAGAAAGAGAAAGAAAAGGAGAAAGATAAACCGTCTTTCTTTAAGCCCACTATGAAACATTGGTCCAAGTTGAAAAATATTTGTAATTTTTTATAACATTCTTCAGTTACAAATATAACATTTCTGATTTCGTCGATGTCGATCGATCTTGTTAATTTTATTTACGGTGACCTTTTACAGTGTTGGGAGATGAGGAAACACCTGAAGTCACCAGAAGAAAAAGTCGAAGTGTTCCAAAAGGTTTGAAAAAGAAAAACGAAAGTGTCATGATAAAACCAATGGATGACTCAGATACTCAGCCCCAATCCGGGAAGTCAGCTAGTCATGCAACCTGGGTTAAAAAGGAGTGGGTTCTACCCTCAATGTCTGAGATGCTTCATGGTATCCAAAAGTATTCTGGAACTGACAGCAGAATCATCAAGAATTGGGAATCCATTTGTGGAAAGGATTCCCCAATTTCTTTAGTTGTAGTCTTGAAATGCTTTCCAAAGGGGGAAGATGATGGGATTCCATCCGTCCCATCTTTCTTAGAACACCCCATTCAGCTAACAGAAGTACGGGATACTTCTCTCCCAAAGCTGACTGGGCGGCCAGTCACCCCACTTTGGAAAAGATTTAGGTGGAAAGCTTGGGCGATGAGGAAGGGGCTCATTCCATGTAAGTCTATTTACGGCCTTTCAAATACTTGTTTCAGTGTTTCACGGACATTTTGTCATTCAGTTTGAATTTAAATTTCACTTTTAAAGATGAAGAAGATCATTCCAAAGATGTTGTTCACGCTTTGAAAGCTAAAACCCCCTTTGTCTTCAAACGGGACTGGTATGAATTTTGGGAAAAGGGGTTCTTGAACTTTGATGAGTATCCTGGAGAGGATGATGATGACCCGTTCGACTCTGGAGCTTTCTTTTCCTTAAAAAATGCTGCTGACTTTGCAAACCCAGCGTTTCCCCCACATCCCTTAACATCTTATGTAGATATTACTCGTGCGAGAGGAGGTGCGGACACAATCCCAACAGGGCGTGGTGGTTCAATAGAACGTCCAGAAGGGAACCAAAACCCAAAGCGAGAGTCTGATTCCAACACGCTGATAGTTATTATGCATCCAAAAGGTTCTCAGTCCTATCAATCTGCAGCGGCAGCGTCGACTAAGCGTAAACCAGGCCGAATGACAACGCACACACAAGGTAAAGGTGCACAACAACCTAGTCCCAACACTGATAATCTATCAATATCAGGGCAGCATGAGGAGAAAGCTGAAGGGGGCAAGGTTTCTACGCCTCCCATTTTAGAAAACGATATAGCGACTGTGAGAGGTGAATCCGAAGATGAAACTGAGGAAGGATCTCACAAAGCTTCCCAAAATGAAGACATTGTTCCCAGCTCTTCTTGTGGAACAATGTGGTTTGCTTGTGCTGATATAGCCCAAAATCTTCGGTAAGTGTTTTCGAGTCTAAGTAAGTTATAAAAAGTTGAATTCGTTTAGTTTTAATATGCTTTCCTTTACAGAAAGATTTGCAAATTTTATCCATCCAAATCTACGTTTGGATCCTGTTACATTTTGCGAAGAGAAGTTGATCACACGAAACTTAATTTAGATCCCACTTTTCAAGAATTACATTCAGATTTACCCAAATATCCGAATATGGTGACAGAATATAATCAAAAGCAGGAAAATATTAATTTCAATATTGAATTTGATCGCTGGAAATCCTACCATGTTACAAATTATCACTTAAATGGGACCCACAAGCATGATATAGATACCGCGTTCTATTTATGTTCGTAAACTATATAATATTACACATACACAGATTAAACGTAATTGCTTGATGGCGTAATGTAAGTGATTGCAAGAATAATTAATTTCGTAATTGTAGTTAGTGATAATTGGACTGAGCAGGAGCTAATAATCAGTGTATTTGTGTTGCAAGAGGAATTAATCAAGCGTTTCACAGTAGCTACCACCACCCACGTGGAGGGAGTACCAGCTCCGCCTCGTATGAATTAAGCTAAAAATGTGGAATATGAAATACTCATGAATGAGTTAAGATTGTTTTACCATTACTTTGTATAATATGCTTGTCAGCAACCCCAAATGTACTTAGTACAGCAGCATCTTCGGATGACCAAACAAAGACTGTAAATGCGGAGCAACCTCAACTGCAAGATACGAAGCTGATTATGGATCTCAACTTCATTTTGGAACCTTGGGACTGGAGAAAGGACTGCTGTCTCGCTCAACCCCTTATATACACTTCCATACAGGATCATTGGATAGTTCATGTTCGACTTCCGGCTGGGTAAAGGATGTACAATGAAAACTAAACTATGATTGGAATATTTAAAAGTTTCAAACTTGGTTTAAAGGAGTAGTTTATTGTTGCATAACTCAGGCGCAATATATTTCGATTATGGCTGGTGCCTCAATCTGAGCAGGACCCTACTAACAGCGATCCCAAAAGAAAGTTTTCAGTGCCATTCAGTGTTCGAGTCGTTTCTCAAACTCCTATTTATATTGGGAGTCGAATGGAAGTACAAAACTATATGACAAATCCACCAATCTTATTTCTGAAGCAATGTGGTAGGCCCATGTTAAACGTTTCATAAGTTTGGGAATCCAATTAGAAATTATTAAATCAAGCTAAGAATTTTTTCCTTAGAACGCCTAGCAAATAATATTTGGGGACTGTTTGCATGTTTTGGTAAGAAACGCAATGAATATCACAAGAACTTGAAACAGCTTCGCCGAACCTATTGTCCAGCTTATCCGGAACCCGACACAATAAATAAATACACAAAAGGAACGCATGATACGTTTGAACAATTGTTTGTATCTTTGATCACGTTCTTAAATGGTGGAACGCTGGACAGACTGATGATTCTGGCTATGAGAGTTCTCTTTTTGAATCCAATGGTACAATTTGATGAATTATAAACTGACACCATTTTACCTAATCACCTACTGGATAGACATTTTATTATGTTTTCTATTTAAATCAGATTGGCAGACAATTCGTACCAAAAATAGAAGAGAACAGCCTAGAGGCAAAAGTGTTTGAAGGGGTTCTTAAAACACTGGGAAAGTAATTTCAATAAGAAAATGACATGAAATATATGACTTGATATAGATAAATCCTATCAAAATCTATTTTTTAGGAGAGCCCGGACTATGGTCTACAGTGCAGTAATCATTATCCAGAAATTTTACCGTGGTTGGAGAGTAAGCAAAATATTATTATATTTCTTCATGGAATCCCATCATCGGTCGCTTACTTTCAAATTCTTAAATAACTGATACAACTTTCTTTTCATTCCTGATTCTTGATGTTCATAAAACAGGTTCGAAGATTATTTCGTTTGAGAGACAAGACTGATCCAAGATTCAAAAAGATTGAGTATTGCGTCCGTAGAATTGGATTTTTATTAGCACGAGAAACTGATTCAATATATTCCCATGAAGAACCAATTGACCCAAATGAGAAGAACCCTAAACATGAAACTCCTATTACTTCAAAACCACCTAATATATTTCCAACTCCTCCCCACTGGGCAGTGGATATGCTAAGGTATTAATCTACAAAAACTGGTTAAAAATGGTCCTCAGTAATTACGCATTTTTACTTCAAACGTTTACTTGTGAGTATAGATATCTCATTGACCAAAACCCTTGGCTTCTAACAATTCATCCTCACGCATACTGTGTACCCCATCACATTCAACTTTCCGAAATGGAAGGGGAAGTTCCCCCAGATATAAAAAACTTTTCATGGTTTCCATTCTTGAGAGAAACCCTGAAAATTCCTCCTACTACCAAAGTGAGTCATCCTTTCAATTTCCAATGTATTTTACCGTACTTGTGGACATTTGCAATCAAATATTTCATTTAAAAATGTTGACTTGCAGTCATGCTTTTGTGAAATTGATCTCCAAACGTATCCTTATACTGGGGTTTGCATGAAAATCATTAACAATGACAATGGGAAGCTATTGTCCCTTAAAAACACCACATTATTTCTTGGACACATTCCCAGCAACAAACGAGGCTATACAGTATTCTGTTACCGATGGACGGTGCCCCGTTCTTCACTAGTCCAAGACCTTAACGATCGATCTCCCTCCAAATTGTGGAAACTAAGGATTGTCTCGCCTTACAATGAGCCCGCTCCAAGATTTGTTTCCGACGCGGATGATGAGGAGACCAATGTGAAAGCAAGTGTAGGAGTGGCAGTGGCAGTGGAGCCAATACGACAAAGTATCCAACCCCAACCACCAGCAATCCGTAACTCCAACGAATCCCAGCATACCAATAACTCGGAGAAGAACGAAAATCCAGAAGAAAATGATAACATTGATAATGAAAACAATGGGGATAATATTGAAAACGAAAATATTGAAAATGAATTTCCTCATAAATTATGTTTGAGAAGGTTGGAAGGATATTACATGCCAAGTAAAGACGCTTCTATTTGCAGGTAAGCAATAATGTAATTAATTACCAATAAAGTTGTGAATTAATTAAGATTTACACGTTGGTTCCCAATGGATCTATCTTAGATATATTTTGGAAACGGAGGAGAAAAAGTGTAGAATTTCTCTTCGCTTTCGTGCAAGTCATGCCAAAGCTCGAGTACGCATTCAAGTTTGGGACTGCTCCAGGAAAAGTCTAATTTTTGAGGAAACTTGTGATGGTGGTCTTCTCGTGCCCTGCATTCAATTGCATGTCACCAAGAAATCCGTTTGTTCCTTAAATCTTGCTTATGATTCTAGTGAATCTCTAAAAGAAGATTGGTCCCGGGGTGATCTCATCAGTTGTAGTGGATTACTATCATTAGAAAAAACGTCTTCTGGTGAGATTGAAGTTGAAAATGAGGATGAGGAAGAGGAACAAAAGGAAAAATTGGAATCAACCAAAATGAAAGATGAGAACAACGTTGACAACATCCCTGATCCTATTCCCGAGGGAAGTCCTGGAATCATGAAGCGTCGATATGTTATCAGCGTCTATGTTGTAGATGATAGCTGGCAACTGACGGATAATGAGTGGCTCTTTGTGCTGGACAAGAAACGAGATTTTTTTAGGGATTTGACAAAATGGTACTCTAGAAACTGTGAAGTAAAAAGGAGAGCAACTGAAAAGCATGGTGGAGATGAATTGAATAATGAGGAAGATGCTTCATTAGCAGGTCATCATTTAGATCAAGATCTTGAAGGTACCAATACTGAACTTATTGCCCCACCCTCTCAACCTTCTGAATCTACGGATAAACCGAAGGAAAAGGAAAAACCTGATTTTGTATCGACTAAAAGAAAAAAGACACGAGCAGACAAGAGCCTTAAAGAGAGAGTAGAAAAGGATAAGACTGAACAGGAAAAAAAGACTGAGAAGGTTGAAAAGAATGAGAAGGCTGATCAAGAAAGTAAGGATGGAGGAGGTAATTTAATAAAAAGTCATTCAAAGCTTTAGTCTACAAGAAACATGTTGTTGCTAATTTACAGCTGTAAGTGACCTTACGCATTACACACACGACCAGCTTCCTTCAGCACCACCTCCAACAGCTTACCCGATAACTAACGTAACCTCCTCAGCCACAGCCATAAATTCACCCATGGAGCAATCGGAAGAGAAACTCAGAAGGCGTGGGAGTGGAAGCTTGCTTATAAAATATGGAGGTCGCCAGTCTCAAGATATTAAGCAACTTGATAAGCCCTACTGGATTTTGGAGGTTCTCCTCGATGCTAACGTGGTACAATGATACAAATCATATTTTATGTTGATTTCTGTGTGAGAAATTGATTCAAAACCAAACTCTTTCCAATTTCAACTAGAAATATAAAATGAAAAGTAATCGTCACCAGTTCCGAAAAAAATTTCTCCGTGCTCAAGAATCATGGAACAAAGAATGCACAGCCAATCAAGAAGGAGCTGATAAACCAGTTGATGAGAATAATGTGGATATGGCAAACATTTACGAATGCTTGTGTAAATATTAAAGTGTATAAATAAACTGTTTTCGGCTTAGTTTAATGTGAGATTCCTAACCAGTTTTTTTTTGTCCAGGCCCAGAAGACGAGGATGATAATGGTTTCACAAATCAAGGAGTTATGAACCCAGCTTGCTGTTATAACAAAGATGCACAGACAAAGAAAGCTCATGGTTCCAATTCTGATGAGGAAAATGAAGAGGAACAAGTAGTACATGATGGCCCAGCACCACCACCACCAGCACCAGCTGAACATGGTGAAGCCGTTATGGCGTTAGAACAACGAAGGGTGACGGAAACAGATAAGCTTGTCAAAGATCATAAAAAGCAAAGACTTTTGGCTGCAAAATCGAAAATTGGAGATAAAACCGGTTCAAAGAATAAAATGACACAATTGGTCGTGGAGAAGTTAGGAGTTGGTGCCAAGGGCAAGAAATTGAAAGTAGTTCCATCTGCCACAATTAAACCAGCAGAAGAGGATAATATCGAGAAACAACCTTCGGCTCAAATAACCTCACACCCAGATGAGCTGCCTCCTCCACTTGAAGAAACTGCTGTGGAGATAGTCGAAAATGAAACTCAGCCAGAGCCAGAGAATCCACTGACGGAAAAAGAAACTGTGAGGATGAAACGATGTGGAGTTGTTGGAGAGATTTTGAAATGTTATGCGGAACTATTTATGCAAACCATTCCAGTTCGTGAGGAATTGTTGGAAATGGTTAAGAAAAATCAGTTGGAGACAAAAGGACCAAAAAAACGTAAGGAAACACATGTAATTTAACAAATTCTCACAATGCCCCAAACCCTAAAACATTTTTGGTTTGGAATATTTTTAGTTGTGCTCACTAAAACGGGGGTGGGTAAATACTGTGAGAAGCTGTTTCACATGGACAAGACAAAAAAGACAAAAGAAGCCGTTGTGGCAGAGAAATTAATGAGATGGGCTTTCGAATACTTTTGTCTTGAACCTGCTGCAGAGACAGGTGAGACAAATGTAAATGAAGATGACAATGGCGACAAAGTTACCCTTTTCCTTCATTAATACAGCTCAACGATATGATTGCAAACTGAACTACGAATATTTATTCAGTCAACAACCTACTAATATGTTTACTAATAATAATAATACAGTTTGAAAGTATTATTGAATTAAAGGTCACTGGGAGTATCAGGTCTCATTAAAGTTTTGAGAATTGTGTCTAATTTGAGATCAAGCTCATTCATCTTTTTGTCCATTTGCTGCACAGTAAATTCCAGTCTTTTTAATCGCTCCGCGTCACTCACTTGAGGTTCTTCTTTTACAAACATTTGTTGTCCGACAAAGGAAGCAGTGGATCCTTTGCGAAAATTACCATAATTCCTCTGACGAAAACCAGAACTTGACCTATTTCCTGTGCATTTACGAACCACTTTTCCAAATGGTTTGGAAAGAAACCAATGTTTAATTGACATTCTGGATTCAGTGCTGAGAATTTTAATTGAAAGATCATTGGGTCGGGTGGTCAGTTTGCAGCTGCAATATTAAGTTTAATAAATTCATAAACATCCATAAACCATGATGATGGCATCATATCGCAATGTGCTACTTACTTTTTAAGCTCAACAGGAGTACAGAGAAAATTGAAGCAGCAAAGAAAGTTTGAGGGTTTGCTGGGTTTGGCAATGACCACATTTTCACGTAGAAACCTTTTAATTATAGATGGAACAAATGCTGTCGCTTCAAACAAGGATTTTTCCAAGTAGGCTATATAGCGTATTCTTCGCTTGATTACATATATCTCGGCGTTCTTCCGTATACCCTATATAGGAATTTACGAATTCAGATTCAGAGTAGATTTAGGTTATCAATTATTACATCTATTTACTACAATACTTAACAGCTTCTTCTCACCTGTATATCATTTACAGCCAAGCCCACCAGCAGATTCATAAGCACCAGCGTTATAAAAACTATGAACGTCACGTACCACACGTGTCCTGAGAATCTATGGCGTAGTGAATATTTCATGGTTGTATCATTTTTGGCAGTTGTGTCAACAGTTGTTTGGTCGTCTCCCTCTTTGTCTTCCAAGTCACGGAACAAGCCATCGTAATTTAATTCGCCAACCATCATTGTCAAAACTTGAATTATGGAGAGTGGCAAGTCACGGAGCCGAGGTTTCTACAGTCCACATTTCAAACCGGATTATTATTATTGACATTTGTATAGATAGATATACGATAACATTTGACATATATTATGTATAATTACCGCAGGAAATAGAATACTAAATGACATGGCAAAACCGATCAATACTGTGGAGAACATGATGAGAGACCGACAAAAGTTTTCAGAGATCTATAATGTTGATAAATAACAATACGTAGGGCGTAGGGTTCTTCAAACAATTAATACAATACAGTGGGCTCAAGGCTTTCTCTTTATAAAAAAGGATTATCATATTATTGTACCTTAACAAACATTTCCACATATATTGCAACCTGAGGAAGTCGACCAATTTGTACAAACACTTGACACCATGAGACTGCTATTCCAAACTACAGGGCAAAATAAGAAAGTATATTATTATTTGGTTTTATGTATTTAAGCAACTTCTTTTTAACTGTTAATTGATGTCATGAATAACTTACTGCTGCAACAGGATACAAAAATGAGTATAGTGGGGAGTTGGGATTCCAGGCAATTATCACAGTATAAATTACCGTACCAAATCCAATTAGATTAAAGTAATTGAAAACATCTTTCAGGTACTCCTTCAGGTCATACATTGCATGTTGTACTTCTTTAAGAAAAGCGATTAGTGTGCAAATTGTGACAAATATTGACAGTAGTTTGCTGAGGATTCCAACCTCGCATAATGTTTCTGTTTAAAGCACAAAATATAGCTAAATTATATGAAAATGTTCATTCATATTTAAATACGATTTTTTAAAGAATATATACCTGGATTTATTATATCTGATGCATTAAAATTAAAATTATTTTGGCCTGGAATTTGAGATTGTATTTTATCCAGGCCCTGCTGAAGTTTCAGGTACAAGTCGTATGGGCAGTCCAAGAAAATTGTGACACAAATGAACAAGGAGTAGGCAAGTAGTATTTTGAGCTGCAAGGTAAAAATTGGTTTTAGTTTGCAAAACATACTGACATGACATGATCAATGAAAAACAAAATAAAAGCAACCTGCATAAAAAGGAAGAAATAGTATAGTTTTTCCAAACTCCTCCATTTAATATCTGTAAACACGTTTACAATGGGATGTCGTAGGAGATTTCTATATGTAGTTGTGTCCGTCTCACTACAATTCAAGAGCTGTTTCAAAAATGCCATTTCCTCACAAGGCTCATAGTTTTGACTGAACCACTTTTCTGCAGGGAAAACCTGGTTCATTGACATTGTTCCATTGGTGCTGTTTAGTTGATTGCTTAGTGTGATTTGTGGAGGAAGGATAACACTGTTGAAAACCATTATTAAACCAAACTGCTTTTATACCACAATTTTTGACCCTTCTCAAAATCTGAGGGTAAATTTAATCGATGATCCATTCTTACCCCAAATCAAATGTTATTTCAAGTTCCGAATCATACACAGTTTTATGATCTTTCACCTTCACCGCATTGTCAAAAACGGTTTCCAATACTGCAGGTATTTTCTCGACCAGTATTTCAATCATTGGCTTACCTTTACTTTTGGAAGATTATCAGTAAAACTTATCAGTTTTGTTCATTAGTAAAAATTACTTAAAACATAAGGTAGTGCACACTTACGATGTGCCTAGAGCTGCCCCATTTTCCAACAATGCTTTAGCACATTCCGTGAACCTATACTCGGCACAGAGATACAATGGTGTCACTCCAGTACTATTGGGAATGTCTAAACTTCCACCATGGTAAGCAAGGATACTCAAGCACCGTATTGCCTTCTTTGTACATTCTTCACAAGAGCAGTCTTTAAATAATAGTAAAAGTGATGACTTTTTATGCCAAATAATTATGTTGATTATTAGTCTATAAGTTCAAACTTACCTTGCAATCTAATTATGACGAGAAATGTGGGCGTTCTCCCATCAATATCTTGAACATTTGGATCTGCACCTGCCTCCAAGAGTATTTGTGTAATATCTGCATGTAATTTTGAGCAGGAAACATGCAATGCAGTTTGGTTCTGCTCATTACGGTGATTGACAAGTGTCCTCAAACTTGTCTCCGGTCTTTGAGAAAACTCATGGAGGAGGTCTGACACTGCTGTAACAGATTCACTTTCTGTTGCATGGAACAAATTTTTTATCTCGGTTGCCATTTCCCTTTCTAAATCACAATTATTTTACTCTGATATTGTTATCCTCAATTTGAAGCTTTTCTTATGCCTCGACTATTAGTTCATCCGCCCCAAGATGTGTAACGTAACACCTGCTTCCTGGTGTAACACGAATGATAGAGTCATATTAAGCAGCGACCTACTACTACTCCTCCTAATGAACTAGCTATTTGGCTTTTTTTATTTCCTCTGAGGTAAATATATCCCATGCAAATATGTTTACTAGTCATAGTCATGCTCCCACACAAATGCTGACAATCTTGTATAATATTCATAGTTTACGTGTCACTTAATTTATCAAGCCAAAGCCAAAAATATCGAATAATAGGCCAAAAAATTGAGTCAGTCAGTGGACCATGATGAGCCATGGAGCTGCCCATTGCCAATGCTATTATGCTTCTGCTGCTGACCGACCAAACATAAAAAATTGGACTTGGACTACTGTCACGATCGATATTAAAGTGCAACTTTCTCAGTCCAACCAAGCATAAAACAAATATTATAGGTATATAGCTAACTCCCAACTAAAGTCTCAACTCCAGAACTTGAACTAATATACTCATAAAAATAAGCAGAAAGCATGAGGTTTTACATAAGAAAAGCCACAAAATTCAACCAGGCTTGTCCAATACAAGAAGTATCGCTATGAAATTGAAACGAAGTGGGGCTTATGAGCTATAAAGTCAAAATATCAATTGGCAGTCGAGAAGGGTACATATTATGTATGTGGTTATATAGTCAGTAATGTCTATGTAATAGTTAGCATCGAATCTTATATACAGTATACATATAATGCTGTCGTAGTGTATTGGTTTGGTTGACACAATGACATTTTTTCTACCCGGACTGTCTGACGAAAAGGCGTTTACACCTCACCGAAAACACGGTATTTCCCATCAGTTATGTATAAGCTGACAATCAATGTATAGTAACTCTCCGAGTTTTTTTAAACATAAAATAGTTCAAGGTTAATTTATTGGAAAGTCAGTAAACTGAGGTAAATTATCATGGCATATTACCGGACAACTTCATTTTTTTTCAAATTGCATACGGTACATATGTATATTCATATTTACATGCAATAAATCGAAATGAATAAATGTACAACATGTAACATATAACATTAAGCTACAGTTAAAATAATTATGATTGGCAATATAAAATACTTAATAGTTACAATAAAGTCAAATAATTTAAGAAATACTGCAGGTTATACTTAATACATCATTACATCACATCATCAGCCTTTAAGAACGTACACTGGCTCCAGCAACCATTTTTCAGAAACGTCCTGTGCATTGCATGCCAATGTTCCAAGAGGGGAAGCTTTCCTAAAAGAATAGTGAAATTGAAATTAAATATAGGTACATATGGTATGATGGTACATCACTTCGTACATCTCTCATTCACTGCTTCTTTTGGGGGATCAAACAAACAAGTCGTCTTAAGCTCAGGTATGGTATAATAATGTGTGTAAATAAATATACAAAAAGGTACACTCACTTCCTTCTCGAGATGCCAAAAAAGTTGTCTATCCTTTTGCGTACACGCTCAAGTAGGTTAAGCTGCTTGTAACTGTGTCAGAGAATTTTAAGACAAGCATTACATTAGCATTACGTCTACAATATATAGGAGGGTAGACAGCTAGCTACTTTTCGTATTAACTTTCAATTTCTTTTATTCATGCTTGACTTATGTGATCTTTGACTACGGTGCTGACTGAGCGTATTTACATTTGCTTACTCGAAATTTTTGATGCATTGCTGATTTCCCCAGTTCTTGATCAGAACGTAGCCATCCCCTGCATCTTCAGTTATCCACTTTTGACTGCTGCTGTCGTTAAATAACTGTAACAAGACATGAGAAATAGCTTGTAAACATACTTCATTAATCTCACAAAAGCTTCTTTGATCATTAAGCTCACCGATTGAGTCAAATTAACAACACTATTGTCCAGAGTAAGAACAACAGTTTCCTCCGGCAAGCTTTCAATCGTTGCATTGATTTTCCCTGTTTCCAGGAAGTTTTTCCAGTCCCAACTTTGACGTTGAGGTACCAACACAAATTTCTCTGGGTTGCTGACAGGCTTCCCACTCTGGGTACTCTCCCCTAGTGCCAACCATAGCTGATTGTCTTGCGCAATCCACGGAGATGTCACAATGTCAGCTTCCAACTTAAACTCCTTTCCTGCAACTGTCATCGCCTATGTAAAAAAATCATTTTTATTGCAAATGCATAAAATGTGTTTCCTATTGAATTGACTTGAATTAAATTGATACCTTTCCAGTAGCCAAACTTGAAATCGTATAAAATTTTCCATTTTTGAACTCAAGGGAAGGCAAAGCGTCCGCATTCTTCCCAAAGACAAGTGGTAGAAACAAAAGGATGCTAACGAGTTTGCAAAAGGAATGTTGATCTATATTTTTCATACCGAACAACTCACTTTGAAATATAAAAGTTACGTAATGATATGATCAAATTGCACAAAAACTGAAGTTTGTACTGTCCCACTTGTACAGGATCCTGATGTAGGTATGACCCCTTAAATCCAACTTTATTACCACCAGGAGAATATTATTGTCGAACATTCACTGCATATTATACTTTATTATCAACGGCAGGAACGACAGTGGCAGTGAAAAAAATTGAGGTTATATTATTATTACAGTCAATCACACACACACATACACAAGGTTGAGTAACGTGTAGGTACTTGATAAGAAAGTACATAAAGGTAATGGACATTCCTTGCAAATAGATTTTAACTTTCAGTCTCGTTGAGAATGAGAATGGCCGAATTATCGTAATGGAATATAGAATGTTTAGTATGGGAGTGCAAACCACTATACATAATGACTACCACATTATAGGCACTTCACAGATTGTCATTTTTCGCTTGTAGTTTTTGTAAATCAATTCGCCAAAAGAGATGCAGCATAAGAAGTTCTCAACTCATGCAGTCATTTTATTGCATGCTGAACTAAAGTGAATGCTTATATGTACATACATACATTCACCTGAGGAATGAGGAATACCAGGGTAGGAACATGTAAAAACATATTATGGAAAAACAACATGGAGAAAACATGTATTTACATGGAGAAAAGAAAATTCTTTTCTCCATGGATAAATGTTTTTACATGGAAAAATGGATAAATGCTGCTGGACTAATCAAAAACTCAGAAATAACACTCTGGTGAGATACGACTTCACTTATTTTGTCGAGCGTTGTGTTCTTTCATATTTTCTATAGTTGAGAATATACATAATACTGCGTCAATACTCGCTGAAACTTATAGTTATCGTTAGTATAATTTAATCACCCTATCTTTGAAAATAAATTCGATTGGAAACTGCTAAAAGTTATGATGGAGTATCTTAAAAATCACTGAAAAGGAGTTCAGTCTTGCTACTCCGAGTATAAATGTGCATTTTAAAAGTATTATATCCATTGTAGAGTGTCTAAAACATGCGAACGGAGTTTTTCCATGTATACAAGTATTTCCATGTTTTTTCCATGTTTTTATTATTTTTTACATGGAAATATGGAGAAAAGCTTTTCTCCATGTTTTTATCCAACCCTGAGGAATACGTGTTGCTGCCAAAATGTAGTTGGCGAAGAAGAAGATAAGAATCGCTTCCTTTGTCCGGCTCTAAATATCCTTAATTAATGAATGTGAACTTTAGTTTATAAAAGTTGCTAACACGATCACCTTGTGAAATGTCATTCATGGAAGATTGTGATTGCATGGGATACCTTGCTAAAAATCAACCCAATGGAATTTTATGAAAAATACTTCTC
This sequence comes from Orchesella flavescens, assembly GCA_964034955.1. Taxonomy (NCBI): domain Eukaryota; kingdom Metazoa; phylum Arthropoda; class Collembola; order Entomobryomorpha; family Orchesellidae; genus Orchesella; species Orchesella flavescens. The sequence goes on from OZ035955.1 coordinate 6,571,898, forward strand.
TGTAGTCCACAATGCTTCACTTTTAGGCACTAGTCGTTATATACTATGCACACGATCACAATAATGCAAGGAATACTTTTCTTCCTTCATCGTCTTCTTCTTCTGGTAATGGAAGAAAAACAAAGATCTCAAGAATCTTTAGGTACATGTCAAGTACCTTCTTTTTCCTTTAGCATGCATGCAGTGTGTAGCTTTTGATCTTCTTGGGTGACTTATTGAGTTGCAGTATTGCAGTAGATGCGGCGTTCCTGTAGATGTTTCCTCCTTCAAGATGTTTTCACTCCCAACAACAAGATTACTTTATGACCCAGTAAAGGCAACAAAGCAGAACTCTCCATCCACAACAAGTCATCACTGAGGTTTAACCTTTTCTCAATGCATATATTTTGTAAACTCATTCAAGGTACAACAACAACGTCCTTTGAAAAGGATTTTTCCTTTGTTTGTAGTTCACGTTTTCGCTTTGATGGGTTCATGGTCTACAAAAGGATATAGGGCAAGAAGATGAGAAAATCATTACGGATACGGATCCCAAAAACCAAATCATGGGGGTGGGTGGTGGTGGCTCTTTGCTTGATGTCACTTTATTGCACTCTTACAGCTTTCTTTCACATTTACCATATATTTATGAGCTGAACCGTGGCCGTACCACCGCAGTGCAATCTCACGTCGTTTCTGCTTCAGTTCCCCTCTGAAGGATCTCCGTTTACGTGCAAATGCCAATGTTGAATGCGTACGTTTTTGAACCGTCACGATTGCCTAACTCATCTTACAATCCCTCAATTGTAATTATAATGATCCATTTCATGCCATTAATATGAATCTAACTCTAAGCAATAATGCAGTGCACGGATTGGGAAATCCCCTCTTATGTATTAACAAACCTGATGTTTCTATGATATTCCTGCCTACTCTATATGGATTTTGGATAACTGCTAAACGTAGCGTATGAAATTGGAATCACTATAATTGCTAATGTTTATGTATATCATGAGAAATTCACATAATAATAGACTTTTGCATCAAAGAAACCTTCTCGTACGTCCTTTACATATTATGCATGTCAGAATGGATGGTTACGGATGCGGCTAAAGAAATGTTCGTGTTTTTATTATAAAGCTGACGAGCGTGAGACTTTCCCGATATGTGTGAGTGCTGAACAATATGTAATTAAACTGAGGTAGCACTGGACTCTGGACACATCCAGGATAATATACAAACAGGACTCGCAAATGAATAAATTGAATATTTTTTAACATTTACACGCATGATGAGGAATAATACATGCAAAACCAACTGATTTGAATCTATAATAATCTTGTTTTGTTGAAGCGTACATCTCATTAACTTTTAAATATAATAATTTCATGATTGAAAATAGAAAAATGGTAGTGTGCATAAAGAAAAGCTTACTCTTTTATTTAAAAGGTTTGGCTTTTATTCAATTAAAATCGTTACATGTACTTAACCTTAAAATCATTATATAAGTTAAGTATTTAAAAGGCATCCAACGTATAGCGTACATTTGCTTGCAGTAGTTAGTTACTGCAACATTTTCTCTGACTTATGTGCGAGAATAAAGTTAAAATAAGAGAAAATAATATTACTGAGAAACATGTTTAAACTACATGTTGGAATAATTACAAACATGATTTTCATATTATGCATAATAATAATTATTAATAATGAATATAATAATAATTTGATTATGATTACATAATTAGACTTAATAATATGCATATATAAAGAATACCAAAAATACTAACAACTAACTCTCTATAATTTTGCACAGCTACGTAACTTTAAACCCTTGTGACTGTGAGGTATTAATTGCTTTCAAGATCTGACTCAGATTAGGGTCATTTACATCAATTCTGGTGATATTAGAAGATGAAGATGATGAGGCTGCTTCTGGTAACACAACAACTTGATTTTTTGTTAATGATAATTTAGTCATAGTTTCTTCGTCAACTTCTATGATTTCGTATTGATTAGTATTGGGTTTAACTTCAACGAATTCCGTGGAACCAGGCTCTACCTCACCAATTAGCTCATACTCTTGTCCATCATCGAACGTAAAGCTAGAACCTGGAGTAAATGGAAATACATGTTCCGTTTGCATAGGAGTTTTGCGTTCAATCTTCACCATTCCCGAACTTGTGCCTGGGATTCGAGGTCTTGGAGTAGAAAGGGATGTTGATGGTCTTGGACCTGCACCTCCTGGCCCTGATGGTTTCTGTTAAAATGAAGAAGTTAATGGTAGATTAGACAAGAAAGAGAGAGAGAGTAAAACCACTGGAATCGATAAATACATGTCTGCAACGAGTGCAACAGTGGTTTCGCAACTAACCTTTTGTGCATTAGGCATAGAAAATCCAAGTTTAGAAACAATGTCTTGAAAGCTTTGTGATACAGAGTCTACTGAAATAGGCTTTTCGACATATATCCTTTCAGTTCTTCCAGCTTCGCCATTCATTTTATATCTAGTATCTGTTAAAAACTTTCTAAAAAATGTCTCCTTTGTGCGTTTCTTCCTCGGTTTAGTAGGATCTGTTTCATCTACCAAATCACTGAACATTGTATATAATGCTTCACCAAATGGGTGTCGAAACTCCTTTTCCTGTGATCTAAAGCGTTAAAAAATATACATGATTTTAAAATATGGTGATAGAAGGATTTGACTGCTTTATGATCATGATATGTAAATGTTCACAATTTTACAAACCTTAGTCTTCGCTCATTGAGCCTTTTCTTTTCCTGTTGCCTGTTTTCGAGCACCAGTAATCTCAGGTTCTTACATGCTTCGCAAATAGACTCATATGATTCGTTTGGAATAACGCCGGGACATTCAGCATCAAAAAATGATGTACTTCGCTTTTTCGCAGTTGGAAAGTTTGGAAGGTCCTCTGATATCATTTCCGGAACTCCACCACAAGATGATGCTTCAGAAACCCTGCAAATTAGTGCAGCAACATCTTCTTTGTCAGAGTATGCCTTCATTTTAAACACGTCCGTCATATCCAGCCCGTCGATGAAAACTCGTAATTCTTTGTCTTCAAAAAACTATAACAGACGAAGAGATTCAATAAAATACACTTTTAACTTGCGCCGCATAAAATAATTAATACCCAATAATTGTCGTAACCAATATAATATAAATGAACAATTTAATTACCTGTAAGCAACGTTTTACACATGGTCGTCCATTTGGCGATATTTCGGGTTCGGAAACCATAATAACTTTCCGCTTTCCCTGAGGATCCCACTGAACTCCTCCTATTGTCCATCTTCCAGAAAGTTTTAAATATCGCTTTAAAGACACATAAAATCCTTCAAATAAACTTTCATCAGGTCCCTGCTGGGATTCCAGGGAAGCCACCTCAGAACATGCTTCTGGATAAAAAGGCAACTTAGGTCCTGACACATCCCTAGTAACTTTCTTCAACAATTTTGAAGTTTCCGAACTTGATCCTTCGGGTTTTGCAACTTTCTTTAGCACCTTAGGTGCTTCTGAGCTTGATCCTTCCGGTTTTGCAACTTTCTTTAGCACGCTTGGTGCTTCTGAGCCTGATCCTTCAGATTTAGCAACTTTCTTTAGCACTTTTGGTGTTTCAGAGCTTGACCCTTCAGGCTTTGCAACTTTCTTTAACACTTTCGGTGCTTCTGAGCTAGATCCTTCAGGTTTTGCAACTTTCTTTAGCACTTTAGGTGCTTCTGAGCTTGTCCCATCAGGCTTTGCAACTTTCTTTATCACTTTCGGTCCTTCTGAGCTGGATCCTTCCGGTTTTGCAACTTTCTTTATCACTTTCGGTCCTTCTGAACCTGATCCTTCAGGTTTAGCAACTTTCTTTATCACTTTCGGTCCTTCTGAACTTGATGTAACAGATTTTGGAACTTTCTTTAGCACTTTTGGTGCTTCTGAGCCGGACGCTTCAGGTTTAGTAACTTTCTTCAAAACTTTTGGTGCTTCTGAGCTTAACCCTTCAGGTTTTGCAACTTTCTTTAACACTTTCGGTGCTTCTGAGCTTGACCCTTTACGTTTAAGAACTTTTTTTAGCACTTTTGGTGCTCCTAAACTTGAACCTTCCGGGTTTGCAACTTTCTTTAGCACTTTAGGTCCTTCTGAGCTTGATCCTTCCGGTTTAGCAGCTTCCTGTAGCACTTTTGGTGCTTCCGAGTTTGATCCTTCAGGTTTAGCAACTTCCTTTAGAACTTTTGGTGCTTCTGCGCTTGATGATTTAGTTTTAGCAGCTTCCTTTAGCACTTCTGGGCTTGATCCTTCAGGTTTGTCCGACTCGGCTTCATGTGCTGGAGGATCAGGCTTTGGAGTACTCCTTGTCGCCTTTGTACCTTTTTTCGGACTGGCTTTAGGCGTTTGGATTTTTTCTGGTTCAGTAGGTTCTTCAACAGTCGTTTCTGAATTTTGACCGACTTCCTTGCTACTTTTAAAAATGACGCAAAACAAATAAAAAATCAGTTTAAATTAAACTGGTTACCAAACCTGGTCATGCTCATTGGAATTTGGAATCACATAAACTAGTTCGTTAACTAAACTATATTTGACATACTCTATTTCCGCGGCTGTAGCTGTTGGAGGATCCGGCTTTGAATTTCTCTTACTCAACCTAGGCGTAGCTTTCTTAGGCCCCTCAATACTTTTTGGAGTGGAACTTGTCCCAGCTGCAGGTGTTTTAATAGGTACTGGAGTAATGGTGCGTGGTTTTTTAGCAGGTATCGGCACAGCAGAGTCATTCAACGCTGTTCTGGATTCAGGTCTGGAAAAAGCCTTTGAAATAAAATGATCTGAGCAAACTCGCTTCCTTCTCAATTGACGTTCATCCATATCCTTCAGCTCCGTATTTCCAATGCTATCCATCCATTTTTTTCGCCTAGTAGAATTAAATCACAAAAATACATACTTCAAATCACCTCTTCATCTTTATAATAAACTAATTATAACAATTTATTAACCAACCTCTTTGGATCCCCCGGAAAAGCAAAGAATGACACATCCTTATCAGCAGAGTAACTCCGTTTGCACCCACTGTAACAGCACACCGTACCACTCATCTTGATTCCAAATATTTTACAGTTTTTACAGTTGATCAAAAACTAGTATTTATTACTTATCCTAATGGAAAGCAACACCCTAAAAATATTTAAACCATATAAATACATTAAAAACCAAAACCAAAAAAAATATTTTTTAAAGATTATTTGATTTTGATAATTGAATCTACTGGAAAGGTGAAAGGAGAATTTTCGTAAATTCACCCTTAAAAAAACAAAACAATCAACAATGATGCAAAAATGCACAGTGTATAACATACGTTAAAAGGATAGTATTGAGTGAAGGAGAAACGCGTTAAAAGCATAAAAGCAAACTTTAAACAGCCGTCAGAGCCGCCGTTCAAGGCTTGCAAGAATAGGAGGGAGTTACGGGCCACCCTGCTTCTACATCTTTCTACTGGAGTCCATTATGCCCCATTTCATCATCAATACTTATCCATATAAAACGTTCGGTATACCTTGTTTCCTTATGTATAAAATATATACCTAAGTGATATGCCTATTATATAGCGTGCTCATGTTTCATGTCCATAGCTTGTGCATGTGGATGTTGGATATTTGAGTAGCGTCAGTACTAATATCAGACAAAACCATTTTACATTGTGCATAAGGAATTCTTCCATACACGTACAACAGATGCCAAACGAAAGTATTTTTTCCTCCTCCTCCTTAGCTTTCGTTACACATGCATAATGAGTTTCCCAAACTTTAGCATATGCATCATAGTCATAATCTATTGTTACGTTAAAGTGATGTAATACTGTGTATATGAATGAATAATTAACTGGATAATAATATCCATAATTTTCTACTCCGTATATACCTTATGTCTATGCTCCAACATGTTCTGAGATCGGAAATTTTACAAGATCTTTGGTTAGGATTACTACGTAAGATCCCACAGCTATAGTAGAAATTATGCATCACATGACATGACACAGAATGAAAGATAGTTTGTATATTACGTGTCCTGTGGTAATGTATTCCGCATTAATTACCTTTCATGAATAAGATGTGCTGGATGTGGTCATTGAATTGACACGGCTCCTGCAAATTTAATTTTATTAGTATTGATGATGATATATACAGGATTACCTTTTTGCATTAACAGCCGTATCTGTCTTCTGTAGTTGCCAAAATTCTTTATTATCACATAAACTTGAAATACGACATTAAAAAAGTTACACATGAAGATAAGTCTAATCTAAAGGTCATGAAAAGTGCATATAATAAAATTCTTAAATTGATAATTATCACCGATTTAGCCTTCGATCGAAATTCTCTTTCATTTTTAATCCTATCCGTTTTAAAGAATTTTTAACTTTAGTACATAAACTGCGAGGTTAATGTATAGCTAGTCCTACAGTCTGCATTGCAATTTCCAATCCAATGGCAATGAACGAGAACTAAATTGGCGAAAATGCATCGTTTCAACAAGCCTTTAAGCATTGAACGCTGTGTTCTCGCTTGTTCATCATTTCCATTACTCAAAGCAGCCGACTTTGCAAGGCAATTTTGATCACCTAACTCTCCTTTGACTGAAGCATTTGTCTTGAATGGAAGAGGAATTAATTATTATTTGAATATGCGTAAATACAATTTAACCTAGGTTTGAGATCAGGTGTATGGCACATTATGGTAGTTGTGTGGAACCCTTCTCATTGGCCGGCATCATCAGTACAAGTAAATCACAGACATTTCGTCCAGTGTCTTTCCATTATATGTACTTGAAGCATTTCTGTTTGTCATGAGGAATCCTCGTTTTGAATAATATCGAATCTGCTCTAAATTGCGTGTAAAGCAATGGCGTGTATCCATACACCTGACTAAAAAAGTTTATGCAGTGATGTCTTTCTTGAAAATGTGAATCGTCTTCAGATAAAGTTACAGGACAGCCTGGGCATCTGAACGTCCATCTTGAAGTAACCTATTAGCCAGACACAAGGTTCTTATTATATTGCCCTTCTTAAAATTGTGGGGATGTAATGCATTTTGTAGTAGTTTTACAAAAAAGCAATAACTTACCTTTACAGGTGGTTTTTGAGTAACATGAGAGACTAGAAAATTCATGGCAATATCTTCACAATTCATCAGTTCATCAACTTTATCTCTGATGGCAGATGGCATTTCGTACGTATACAAATACGAATATACTTTATGATAAAAAGCAGCCCCTGTAAGTCATGAAACATTCTATAAATTACAATCCTATTATTACAGCAGTGCATTTCCTGTGGTAATCTTAAATAACCTGTTAACACCATGGACAGTTCGCATGAGTAATTCGAATTGTACAGCCACCCTCCAAAATTTAAGTCCCAAGCGTGGTACCTCCCCGGAAAACCTACAATCCTGTCTCTGTTTTCTCGCCAAACTCTGAAAAAAGTTTGCAAGAATAAATATTTTATGCATGGTCAAAAACTTCGTAAAATAATTATTTTTTACTATAAGATTGTAAAAAACAATTACCTGAAGCCAAATACAATCTCATCATGACGGAGATGTGCATCGTCGTCAATACTTAAAAGAGCTTCCGTTTCAATAACGTCATATGGTATAAATCTGTTATTTAAACTGTTCTTTTGGGCTTTGGTAACCTAAAAGTATAAAATATATTCAGGGATTAACTACAAATTTTATCAGTTTGTTACTACCAATGTGCACTAAAATGAAAATACGTCGCGCATCAAATTAAATGAGTCTACAAACAAATTCTCTTAATTGTTGCTCACATGTATTGGCACTCCAATGTCTGGCCACCTTAGATCAGGTATTGGACTTTGAGGTGAATTCCAAACCACAACAACTTTATTCAGATATGGAAGCCCAAATAATCTCTGGAGAGAGTTCATTAAAACTTGTTCCCTCTCGTATGTCAGCATAACAATTGTGAACTGTTCTTTTGGCAAGTTGCCACCAATTGACTGACTAAATTCCTTTCCTGATCCACCTGCTCCCCCAGCGATGGGTCGGAATCCCAAAGAAGACCCACGAAACTTGGCTTCAGACGACATTGTCAAATCCCATGGGGTATATGGATATAGTTTGAACGGCTGAAAATATGTGTTCCAGAACTCATATTTCTGCAAAAATATTGTACTATAGTTTCTAACAAACGATAGCGATGGATATGAGGGTTCTATAGGTCCTAGATTCTCCTCCTCTTCCGGATCCACTGTAAAAGTATCTAATTTCAACGGCTAAGGAAACAGAAAGAAGGAAAACATACATAATTAAACGGCTATATTAGCTAGCCAAAAGTAAGAGCTGAAATAGATTAATATCTCTTATTACCACAAAGCTTTCGTTAAAAACACTTGGTGACGGATAGTCCTTGTAAGGATTTGGAGGTACCCCGATTCTTGTTCTTAAAGTTGCCAGCAAAGTTTCTGCTACTTTCTCCATTGTACTAAAATAATTTTCAAATGCTAGTCGGCCATTCTTCCTTAAAGCAAGTAAATCTGTGTCCGTGAAGGACTTGAGTAGGTAATGTATTTCAGTTATTCTTGCGCTCGGCAGAGTAATAATAATTCTACTCCAATCAATCACTTCAGAGAACGGGGGCTCAAAACGGTTTCCAATTATCATTGGTATAGCTCCATATTTTAAACTTTCGTATAGACGTAGCTGGAGAATGTCTGAACTCAAAATCATAAATTCTTCAGGAGCTAATATAATTAGGGAAAATGTTGAGTCAATCAGCAGTCTTGTACGCAGCAAGTCATTTTCACACAGACTTGACAACTTTCCATTAGCAGAGTTTTCTGAATTCTTCCCTCCTTTGTCAGGTTCGCCTTTTAAGTTTCCAGAGTTTATTTCATTCTCCTCGCTTTGGGTTGCTTTCTTCCCCTGGTAGAGAGGAATGTTACAAGAAAACTGGAATACAAATGATTGTGGATCGTCCTGCTGAATTTTGAGAAGTTCAGATTGCACGTAGTGATCTGTTTCGCCTCCTAAATATAAAAAAAACATGGTCAGTCAAGCATATTTTATGCCTTAAAAATCATTCGCTTTGCTAAACGCTGGATTCCATACCAAGGTAAGTCGCTAAATATTTGCGTTTGGCTGGAACAATAGACGGAAGATGCGTCCATATCTCTCCACTTGGTAAAGTTTTCTTCCAGTGGCTAACCACCAGGTCAAATTTATACCTAAAACTGTCTTTGAATATAGTTTCAGTAGCAATGATAGCACGCCCGAAACTCTTAATAAAGTCACTCTCTAAAACTTCTTTGTACGATCCAGAATTACTGCATGACATCCATATTACATGATTTCTTCCATCTCCAAACCAATGTGGTAGACGCTTGGTGATTTGAGCCAATTTCGTAGGTTCACACTCGTCAATTATTAACAGAAATATACAAGCTTTCAAATAATCTCTTGTTAAATACTGATTGTTTCGAAGAACTTCATGTAGATTTGTAATACTATTTGCTGTGGGTTGCATATTTTCAGGAAAAATTGTCTTGGTTTGATTTGCAAATGTAGGCATCGTATACACATAAAAATGGAACCTTGCAGATATTGGACACATTGAATAATCAAAACACGAGTCCATTTGGCAATGTTTAATGAAGTTACTCGGCGTTTTACTGTTGTACTCTGGAAGAATTGGATACGTAGGGATGTTTCTCAACTGTGCTAAAGGCTTAGGTCTACCCAGCCTTGGTGTATTCCGTTCCATGGCTTCTTTTTCAGCAACTTTGGCCTAAAACAGCAAAAAAAACCAAAAAAAATGTACTGAAAACTGAAACCAATGAAGAATACAATACGCATCATATCGTTGTTAAATTCACGAACCTGCTGCAAGGAGATTTGTAATCTATCCAGTTCATTTCTTCTCTTTCCAGCTTCCATTTTGGCTTCCTCAAGTCTTCTGTTCAAAAGTGCAATTTCCGACTGCACATGTTGTCGTTTAGCTTCCAACTCTCGAAGTTCTGAGGTGACACTAAACTTAATTCTGAGCAGTTCTTCAATTCGAGACTTTAGCTCTGCCCCTTTCAGCTTGTCAACATCTGCGAGTTGAACAATCCACGGATGCGAATTAATATCTTGTTCCGAACTAAAGTTTTCGTCAACTGAAACCTAATCAATAAATGCAAATATACGTTTAGTCATCTCAATCATTTGGTTTGGCCATCAAAAAAATCCTCCTATTCTATTCCATCCTTGATAAAAAATAACTTACTTTACTCAAGTAGTAATGGGTTAACAATGGAATAAGGAGTAGTACAAGGACTACTAACAGTATAATCTTATACATCCTCATTTTTTCGGAGTCTACAAGTAGTTTCGGCTTCATGTGGTCATCCGGGGCACTCGTGGACAACGTCAGATAAGATATGAGACTGAGATGTACAAAACTAACTAGTCAGGAGTCAGGTTAACATAATCCAACAGCACATCTTCAATCAGTAATTCCCCCAGCATATTATGAGCACTCCAACCGAATCAGGAAACCTACTTTCTGTAATCCAGAGTGTGGAGTAAAATATTAGAGTAGGAATTTGTGATTTGTGACTCGTCACTCATTTGTCAAAACGGATTTGCAGTAATTAAACTTTGACCCAACATACCTCTAAAGTACTGCATTCTAGCAGTGCTTTCAACTTAACTTTCAACTTCCACTTTCCATGATTGACGATAGGAAGACAATGGAATGGAAACCCACAGTTAACAAAGGATCTTTTGAGTGTGAGTAGAAACCACTCCTTCTTACAAATGATTATTACTAATCACTCTTGATTTTTTGCAAAATGATCTCACATTTCCAAAGTGGAAACGCACATTTCCAAGACTTTCCAAGTTAGTTCTACCGCTGCACCTAATTGATTAAGTTTGTAGTTTTTGGAGGTGTTGTTGAATTGAATCCAATGAACTGTTTCATGAAGAAAGTTGTGCAATTTATCAATATATCAACATCAATACACCAGTTTGAGCAGATGCTTTTGCTCGCGGTTGTATCTAACAATCCCCGGCAAAGGAATCACCCGATATCTGCTCCCACTCCAAATATACACAACACATCTGCTGTGAAGTGCATGCAGAAAATGTATTTGTATAAAAACACACTCAACATTTGTATTCTTAGTTGTAGTTCTTTGGGATGGTTAATTGCTAATTTATTTGAGCCGAGGGATGATGAGGATCATGATGGGAGAATCAGAATGATATTTCCGTGAATTTCGACCGGTATTGTCTATAGTTAATCATCCCCTAGTAATAATAGTTTTAAGTACTTTGCTAGAATATTTGATTAAATAAGTTTCGAAAATTTTGATTCTTTCATTTTACAGGTTCCTGATTGTGGATAGCGGTGTACTAAATGTCGTATCGGTATTCAAAAAAGTGTTTTGTCTTCTTGTCCAGATGCAGCTTCTTGATTTTTGAAGATAATCAATAGTATCAGCTATAACTTACCATTTCCATAACCAAAGGTTTGTGAGGAGTATGATTAATCAATCATTTACTGATTTATTTATGGGTGGATAACTAATAGCTGATATAGTAATTGGATATGTTTATTTTCATTTTTGTTGCAGATATCGCCATTCGTCTCCTATGTCCTAGTCAAGTTTATGTTATACACTATGGAGTCCTTCAAATGTTTGATTCTGATCTGAAACGATTCCCTAAATCTTTAGTCAACAACTTTACGCGAGTATGAATTCTCAGCCGGAGCCTCCAGTTGTGGCAAAGTAAATTATCAGTTTTTTTGATGGCGGCATAACACTTGCCTTGTCCAAGGTTATTTACGTGTTACAAGAATGCCGAATTCCAGCAATAATAATTACAATGATGGAGAAGGATACGTGCCTGCTCAACGCTCAAGATGGAAGGACTTTGTGGGAGGGTTTTTGTCGGGGCTTATCAGCATCACTGCCACTTACCCACTGCATAAGATCATGTTCAGACAGGTATATTTCATAACAACATGTCTAAAATATCTTTGAAACCCAGAATCCAATCTTTAACCAATTCTATCGTATGTGTTGAAGATGCGGGATGGGTTACCCCTCACAGTGGCAGTGGATCAAGTTCGAAAAGAAGGGTTTTACATGCTCTATCGTGGAGTTTTATCTCCACTAGGAATGAGGGCTGTAAGTTTATCACTGATGTTCGGAAGTTATGGGTCGTGTAGAGCTTTTTTTAAAAACAACGTACCAGAACTGAATAATCATGCAGCGCTGCTTTTCAGTGCAGCGTTAGCAGGCATAAGTGAAGCTTGCGTAGTTGTTCCATTCGAAAGAGTGCAAACTTTATTATTGGATAAAAAATTTAACCTCAGATTTCAAAATACATTACACGCCTTTCTTCACGTTTGGAAACATCATCCTAAATCAGAATTCTACCGTGGAGCGTCTACTATAATGTTTCGAAATTCCTTTGCGAATGCATTATTCTTTTCAGTCAGGGAAAATGCGGACAAAGTGATACCAGCGCCTCCCACTACATTTGCAAAATTTATCGTGGATTTTATAAAGTAAGCATCTTAACCTAACATTTATGCTTCAAAATGTGCCTGCGAACATTTAATACATTTTCAATTTCGTATATAGCGGAGGACTAATAGGTGCTGTTAACAGTACATTGTATTATCCTGTCAACGTTGTCAAAACTAGGATGCAAAGTCGTCTTGGTGGTCCGTTCCAGTCCGCGAAGGAGGTGCTGCTAAAGATCTATAACGAAAGGGGACGAAGTCTACAAGAAATGTATAGAGGAGTTCATATGAACTACACTAGGTCCATGTTATCTTGGGGCATTACAAATGCTTCGTTTGGATTAATTCATAAATATTTGAATAATGTTCCAGCTAAGGAAAGATAGAATCTATGAATTTAGGCTGGAAATGAATGTGGAACTGGTCATAAGTGTAACAAGCTTTTGATTTACTCGGTTCAATTAGTAGTATTTATTGTAGTGGTTTGTTCTTTAGTATTTCCATTGTCCCCTTCCCTTTGTTTCGTCTTGATTGTTGTTGTCCCCTTGGTTGTTGAGAACCTGAACTCAAAGCTCGAAATAACGATATTTAGTCAGACCTGTTAAAGTCGGCATATTATTAATGTGTTTCTAGTCTTAACCATTTAGCTTTTGCATGTCAATAATTATTGTTTACCTTCCCAGTTGTGAACCAAATATGGGATCCCAAAATCATGATGCAAAGTAATGAAGACAAGACAAGTTGTTAAACATTTTCGGGGAAAGTGTTCAGTTAGTAAAAAAAGATTTCCCTATCTCAGACATTCACAAAATGCTTTCACTCTTAAGACGCACATGTAATAGATTGTGCAATTCATGCATCATCAAGATTGATTGTAAGTGTCAATGATCAGTGTAAAATTATTATCAAACTTTTGAAAAGTATTTATGACATCTGCTTTGATGCAGCGACAATGAGTGCTGGGCTGACACGCAGTGTGTGAATGATTAACAATAAAGTTTATTTTTCTCGTTCGTACAGACAAAGATAACTAGAATGTGATATATTTTGTGTTTTTTGCATATATATTTTTTAATGAATGTTAAAAATAACTTTTATGCGTTCAACCTTTCTGGGTCCAGATACGAATTTTTACGTCCAAGACTTCGTATCTCTGTCAAACGCCATTATCACTGCATAAAAATTCCCAAGTCAAAAGTTACATTAAGTACATAACCTTATGTAAGGATTTAATCATGTTTCAGCAATAATTACTTTACAAGTAAAATTTTAAATTCTAAAGGAGATTGTAGTATTAAGCTGAAAGCATTATTCATTCGTATTTAAAGCAGGGAATCAAATTACTTTACATAACGAAACGATCCTTACTTTTTTCAACCTTGCGTTTTTCAAAGCGACTAAAGTAGTTAAAGCCTAATCAATTTGCAAGTCTATCTATCAGTTTTAGGACAGAATAGGTTATATTATATTTAGGTGAAACACAGTTGAGCAACTTAAAATTTAACAATCAATCAACAAGACCTAAGCCAAATCAATTGAATCAAGCCATAGGGTAGCACCAATTAGTTGTTTTATTCATGAATTAAAGTAGTTTTTTGTTTTTAATAGTTCACTTTCATTCACTTCTGCTGAATGACTTTGCATTTAAGTGTTGCTAATTTTTTGGGGGAATTTGAACATAGAAAAATATAAACTAAGGTGTGTGTAGCGACATTGCAGATACTTATTACAATACAACTGTTTTAACTAGCTTGTTTATATACTTCTGTACTATTTAAAGGTTTTTGGTAAAGGCTTTTTTAATGGATGCAGGTAGGGAGGGAGGATATAATTATTATTATTTCATTGATTCCTGATTCAGGTCACAAAGTCAACTGTCACAAGCAAATGCATAGATGCTGCCATATATTTCACAATAAAAATTTCCAAAAGTATATACACATTTCTTTAAAAGACTTAGCGATTCTTGTACTAACGATAAGTTTCATCAATGCATCTCGACCAGTCGTAAAAAAGGAAAATTCTCTCTTCCCCCAACTACTACTAAAAAGAACAAAAATTATTACAATCTATTATAAACTTATATCCTTATCAGTACATTATACGACAACTGTACTTAACTAAATATATATATATCTCTCCTTTAAATGCTCTGTACCCAAACGACTGGCAGCAACATCAGTAGCGTTGGGAGAAACTCCGAACCTCTTCAAAATCAGTTACACATATTAATGATAAAAGTTAGTAAAAATTACAAACATAATAATAATGATGCTTGTTAGGGTACTACACAAAGTACAGAAAACGGTTCCACAGAATAATTATGACGGTGAAATTGTGTGCGTCAAACTAGACGGACTCAGCATCATAGAAGCAAACGCACTGAGTTGACCTCCAGTTGGAGAAAATGCCATGGTTGTGACCCCTGTGCCAGCACTCGTGGAGGCTGAAGCGATGCCACTGCTTGCAGGACTGCTGGCAACGGTATGCACATGTCTCAAAACCTCTACTTCTTGTTGGGACTCTTCCATCAAAATATCAGTGTTGTGCATTCTGAAAGGTTCGACGAGAATCTTCCTATCTATGCAAGCTTGACGATAGTCCATCAGAGCAGGAGGGATGCGTCCTTCATCCATTTCCTTACCCCACAACCTCAAACAATCCATTTCCCTTCTTAGTGCAACGATTGCCTTTTCAGTTTCTGAGATGATTTCCTCCAGGTATTGATAACGCAACTTTTTTCGAGCACGACATTCCCTGGCACTCTGTCTACTCCTCTCTACAAACAAAAAAGTGACACCCAAACTCACGTTAGGCACGTGTTCCTAAATGCATTCTTCTTCTCAAATCCATGTGGTTATAGTTATGAACCTACCTAGCTTTGCCTTAATATCGACTTTGTCCGCAGACTTTTTTGTCAAGGAGCGTGTTCGTCCACGTCGTGAAGTTTCCCCTGCTTTCTTCTCCTCCTGTTTATACATTTCATCACAGAATGATCCATAATACTATATAATGGAATGTAAATTGTGGGTCCAGATAAAAATATTAAGGCATGTTATAGATCGTTCGAATAATTATATTCTTGAAACAAACAAATATTTTTTTGACATGTTATGCAGCATATATCAATTTTCATTACCTCCTCAAAGTCCAATCGCTCCTCCTTTGGAACAATGTTCATGGGAAATGAATGATCCTCATTTGTTTCCATCATTTTACCACCCCTGAAGTCCATTGCAATTTTCAAGTACAATCAAGAATCAAGTAGTAGTTCGTACACCTTTAGGAATGTATGAACTTGCAAATTCTGTGACACGAAAATACACAACTATTTGTTACACAGAAATTGGTAAAACTATTCTAAAACCCTAAAGAAACAATTTATAGGAAAAAATATTTTATTAACGTACCACTGCACCTGTAAAACACTTGAAAGTAAGGTGAAACTGAAGATTATTAGCCTATCCAGTTTCAGTGATAAGCACGTTGAACAAAGATAGCAACTGTTATATTAAGACTTATAATGCCCCAAAATGAAGGTATTCAACAATGCTGGATCCAGTAGGTTTCAAATGGAATTTTTTATAGTCCAATTTGTAGATTTTCAAATTCACACAAAATTCCACCTTTCTCTGCACTCTGTAAATAGCCAAATGCTTAAAGGATTTGTAATGATTGATATAAGTTTTAACAAATAATTCTTTTGTGCTCTATCCTGCACAGCTGTAAATGTGGTTAAGATAAGATGAATGATGATTCTTTATGAAAACTGCTCAAAGCACTTTATCTTTGCAGGTAATGCAAACACAACAACTATCTTTGCTGCTATATGAATTGTAAATGCCCAAGCATGCCATAACATGCATGGAAGACCATGATATTGGAATCTGCTTTTAGGTCGTCTCGTTCTCCGTTCTTAGTTGGTTCTTAGTAAAATTTGAGAAGCGTAAAAAAACAAGCTGCTGAAAGCCCACCCACTCGGTTATCCACATAACTGTGTAAAATTTATGGGATAAATATTTAGCAGTGGAATAAGGTTTGGAAACATTTAGGAAATGTGGTTCTCAGGATGCCCCAAATTTGTTCAGATTGTTAAGAAACTTTAGAGAAATTAGGTTGGGGGATTGCTTCCTTTCATTGATGGAAATCAGAAATTTTTATGGATGCCCCATGACGTGTTGTTTACTACTCTGAGTCCTCATGTGATGCAAAGCCTAGGTTGTAATTGCAGCAGCCTCATGTTGAATTCTTATATTGTATACATAACATAACATTCGTATACCCTCGTCAAGAAGAAATGTGTGAGCATATAATATTACTACGTTGTACGTACAAAAAATATAACATGTTGTTTATAACGTAACTTTTAAGGTCCATATAATACAGAGTACAAGAGTACATATATGCCATCATATCAATTATGATGTATGATGCTCATTGTTGTATAAAGAAAGGTACGTGTAAACCTTATGGTCTATAAATGAAAACGCAAAAAAATCCGCAATCCTTTGTTTTGCATCATAGCTCTTCATCTCGTTTATTAATGCAAATTGGCAATATGGCATTTGCAGTTACGTAAGTAGAATGAATTTTCGTACTTACTTCTTCTAATGAATAAATATGTATATGATATTAGACATAAGATACTTTCTACTACTGTATCTATCTAACTTTATAGTTTATACGATATAATATACAGAAGTGAATGAACCACTAAAATGAATACTACTGTGATCTTCTATGTTCCAAAGATTCAATCCAATGTTTTCTGATGCAGTGCAGTTCCAAGCAAAGTATACCGTAAAACTGTGTTTTATACATAAGAATTTATATACATGTCTTTTGTTACGAGTTTCGTGACTCAGCATACATGCACGTATATGGCATTGAATTCGGAGTTGACTGGGAACAAAGTATCGATCTGTTTATTTTCGACTTGCAGTCCTTAGGAAAAGTCTTTTGAAGGTGAACTTTAAGTCATCGCATGACGCAGACGAGACGAGGTTGTTTGCGTGTGTTAGCAGATAGAAAATATAAACTCTTTAGTACACACAGAAGTAAGTGTGCAAATAATGCAGTTCACATTAATGCTGCTGATATTTATGTAATGCGCCAATGCACGTTAACATATCATAACCTACAATTTTGTCTATGCTGAAAAAAGATGACCACAGGGTCAGGGCAATTGTGTATAGTTAAAAATTGTCTAATTTTAAATTATATGAAACCTCATCCAGGCATGTTTCCTACAGAAATGGGAAATTAAGATCAGTTACTAGTTAGTATCTAGTTACCCCTAATGATTATGCCTGGAAAAATTCATCCAGATCCAGAACCTATTGTTTCTACCCTATCTTCATATGAGGTACTCTGCAGAAGCTCATCAGAAATAAATGAAATCAAAGTTATTACATCTTACAGTTTATTGTTAGCATTTTAGGAACTAATGTCTCTGTGTTATTAACAGGAAAAACATTTCACACTGTATTTACGTTCTTCGTTTGTCAAATTAGATCTATATCTCGAACGATTTCCAAAGAGTATCAATAATCGACGATTTTTTTCCATTTTCACAAGAAACTTACCTTAACTGATTAAGATTATAACTAATTACTAATTAATAAAATACACAAATATATATAAAAGCTGATCTGATGCTGTGGTCCTGATCAAGTGATCACAAAAGCTTCTAATCTAAGCATACGAACAGAACAAAGAATATCTTCAAGCAGAAAGACAAACTCAGCAGGATAAAGTTATCGTAAGGAGCAAGTAACCATTAAGCTGCCTCATGTTCATCCAATGGACTGTCCTGACGTGGAAAAATGTTCCTCTCGGAGCGTATTTTAACCCTAACCCTAAGTCAGATGTGCTTATGTACTTTTCTATTAGAGTGAGAAACAAGAAAAGACATTTTTGGGCATATAGTTGGTTTATGCATAAAAATTAATACTTTGTCAGGCAAAATTGTAGGAGTTATCTCAATCTCTTTTTGCAGACACCAACTTAACACCTTACACATAAGGTATAAACTAACAAGAACCGGAAATATTGACGTAATCTTGCAGTCTTTGTCTTTACTTAGAAGACTGATTAGAATTGGAATTAAGTGTTTTGTTTTAAAGAGTTAATTGTGGACTGAGCAGCGGTGGTTGTGTTTTACTTTTGAAAACTGAGGGCACTGAGGGGAGTTCTTTACGATAATTGGTGAATTTAACACCCACCTTCCTGCCTAAAGATATTATCCAGCAGTGACACAATCATCGTGTTCCTTTGTTTGTATTTGCCAAGATGAAATTAAAATTACGTAGCTCCGAAATTTTCGCATCATACCTGCAGCCGGGAATGTGGATCTGGATTATTTGTCAACTTTTCTTATTTCAATCATCACATGCGAGGGGTTTACAAGAAATTACTTGTGGGAGTGTGTTCAAAATGTTGAACACAGCGTTCAAAATTAGACTGCATTCTCATGACGTCAAGTATGGATCGGGTTCCGGCCAACAATCAGTTACTGGAACTGATTTGAAGGAAGATGTTAACTCCAATTGGCAAGTTAAGGGTATTCCGGGTTTACCGTGTACACGAGGGTAAGCAGGAGAAATCAAACTGTTTAATGGAAGGAATTCTTAAAGTTAGAGTATACTGCATAATTAATGAAACATTTACTTTGTCTTTGTATGTATAGAGAGCCAGTAAAATGTGGAACTAAACTTCGCTTGGAACATATTCAAACTGGGAGAAACTTGCATTCACACTTGTTTTCCTCGCCCCTTTCTGGCCATCAAGAAATAAGTGCTTTTGGTGAAGAAGGTAAATTGTCTGATTAATTCATAATTATAAATCTTTTGATAGTGCATGCATACCAAAATGGTAATATGATTTTTTCTAATTTTCTAATTGTATTTTGTTGTTTCAAAGGAGAAGGAGATTCAGGTGACATTTGGGAAATAGTTTGTAAAAGCCACAACTGGCAACGTGACGACGCTATTCAGCTGAGGCACGTGGATACCGAAGCATATCTATCAGCGTCTGGGAACACATACGGCCGTCCAATTCATGGCCAAATGGAAATCATTGGAATCAGTCATAGTGATTCGTCCTGCTACTGGAAAGCTGTGGAAGGGATTTTTGTCCATCCCTCCGAACCCTTAACTACTAGATCACACTCAGACTCAGATCACGAGCACAATGAGCTATAACAATTGTCTTTTTAGGTGCACGTTACGTTACTCAGTCATGTAATGTACATTAATAAGTTTAACTTATTATTTTGTAAACAGTTGATTTGTTTGTACGTGTGAAAGAATCATGTATGTTGTATTGTATTGTATGTAAAGTAATGAATGAAGCTCAATTATTCGAATGATTGACCCAACAGCGCAAACTTATCTTGTACCATTCTATTTTTCTGTGATTTGATTTTTAGTTATGGATGTGTGAATATTTTAGTCACGAACTATTGGTCGACAAACAAATAAAGCGGTTTTGTTACCTGTGATGCCCAAGTAATCTTTGCAATAAATGTACTCATCATTAGGTGTTCTGGCTGATAGGTTACCAATGTAGAGTTATCTTGCCATATTGGAGGGTTTGCCAAAAAGTTGCCATGATACTCCCATTGTGCATCCTTCCCTTAAAGACCACTGAGGTTATCATTAATATGCTTGACAGTTTTGGAAAACTTTTTAATAGCTTTTAGGAGGATTCCGATACTGTTTTCGTATATGCATTATGTACTGGTAGTCTGGCCTTGTAACACTGTAAGTTTTGTATGCAAATCAATGTTGAAGACCCTGGGGTTTTGACAAGCATAAATTAAGTCATCAACAACGGTAGCCAGTTGAAGTCAAGAAGATTCTTTCCCTTTTTTAAAGTTTATGTAATTTCATTGGACACGAAAACTTATGGAGGCTCGTTATTTAACGGATTTAGAATGGAGAATATGTCACGCTGTAAACATCTACGTGTATCGAAACGGTCGAGATGGGGAGCAACCCGTTCTAGTGCATATTCCGCCTTCCAAAAAGAAGAACATGAGGACTGTAATGAATGTGGTTCAAGAAAGAGTAAAATATCCTGTAGGATATGCCAAGTTTCTTTACAAAATGGATGGGACGCGGATCAAAGACCCTTGTGAACTGGAGATGTATAATAATTATGTGGTAGCATCAAATTTTGAAAAACATTTTAAGTGTGCAGCATATGGCAGGAAAAGGTCGCCACTTCTAGTGCTAAACAGGGAATCGAAGCATGTTCGCGTTTTAAAACTTCAAAATCAAAACTATTACGAATGGCTGTTAAAAAAGAAAACTGTAAGTTCTACCAAGTGCATCTTGTACTTTCTACATTTTTTAATGTCTTTGAAACATGTTCATTTCATCAACTCTGCCAGGTAGGGGAAGAACGGCCACCATATATTTATCCAGCTATATATTCAAATGATAACTACGGACCACAGGACTTACCACTAGGGCAAATGGGAAATTATCATCCTCCGATAGTGGATGCGGCTGGCTGCTGTTATCCAAGAGCTGATGGTGGTAATAAAACTTACAGAGTCAATGGACAAAATAAGTATGTAGTGAATACTGTAACGGTCGACGTGACCCCAGATTTAGCTGCAATGAGAGAAATTCCCAGAGAGAGGAGAGACGATCGCAGACATGCAAATAAAGTAACTACTTTATTGATATAGCAAAACATCTTGCCAAAATGGCTTTTCAAAATATGTCTTTCCATTTCACAGCATAGCAAATATAGAGGAAAGTTTTTGGAGCAGACACCCTCAGACATGCTGAATGCAAATGTTGTAGTAAGCGCAGACAGCGCAAGTCAAGAAGGAGCGTCTGTAGGCACTTCTGAAACGGAGGATCAAATGAAAATAGCGAAGAAAATTCGTGCCTCTAAGCATAAAAGGTCAAAGTCCCATCGTTTGCAACTCGTCACCTCTGAGGAGTATCATCATGAGCAGCAATGCGTCAATGTTATTGAGACGACTTCAACCCCTTCGCAAACGTCGGAAGACGCTAGAAGACTTCAAAAGTCTTTGAGGAAAGCCAAGAGGGATAAAGAGAGACTTTTGTTTCCAGAACCAAGTGCTCCACCACCACCTCCTGCACAATTCCGTGACAATAAGGATTTCAATAACAATGCTCAACAACTCGTACATCAGCACCCAGATTCGCACCTCTATAAAGATGAATTACTTAAATATGTTGATAGGGCGATACATAATTCCAATTCAAATTTTGCACCTGGTCAAAAATCCTTTTATTACTCCCCTGATAAACTCGCGGAAATAAATTCATGTGGCAATATACAACCATTTGAGTTAGCATTCACGCAACCCCAACAGCCAGGAAACCCCGGACAATGGACGCTTATCCAGCAACCTCAACAACAGCAAATGTTTCAACAAGTTTATGCAATTAAATCCCAACCCACTACAGTATTTCCTGTTCAAACTCTTGATGCCTCATCCATCAACTCACAACAGCGACCCCCACCGCCGCAAGAAGTGATTTCTTCATATCCTCCACAGCAGAATCCTCCTATCATGCAGAATATTCAAGTCCCCCCATCCTTCCAGAGTATACATAACTCTGTGCCAGTAATGCATGCTATTTCTTCGCAGCCCGTGTTCCAGCAACCAAATCCGCAGCCCACACAATGCATGATGATTCCCAACAACACAAATTTAACCCCAATCCACCAGCAACAACAACAAGTTCAATCGCAACTAGCAACTAATGTTAATTTGATACCATCTCCACAACTGGCACCCCTACAGAATCACAATAGTAGTAATCCGCTGCAACAAGTTTATCAGTTGGGAATAATTCAACAACCAAATCCGCAGACATGCATACAAGTTGATGCTAAAGCTATGAGGCAGTACGTGGATAACCAAAAATTGATTGAAAATCGGTATCTCCACCAGGTAAATGATTTTGAAGGACCAAACGAAGAGTTTCAACAAGAACGACACAGAGCTCATCATCACCAGGATAAACATAATAGGTCATCTCATTATAAACAGCATCATCATCACACTGACGTAACTGAGAGCGAATTGGACATACCATTTACACCCCTGAAAACATACCGTTTAAATAACAATCTTAGCAGCAGTCGGGTAGCTCAGCAGAATCCGATGACTTGTCGTAACTGTAACAGAAATCAAATTGAGGATGGTTACGATCGATGTCCGAATTCTTTAAGAAATGAAAGGTTGCCAATTAAAGTCAAGTCTAGAAATGTGGCTATTCAAATGGGGTATCCTGGAGCAAGTGCAAGATCCGGTAGGGGAAACAACTTTATTGATTCTCATGCGGGATCCTCAATGGATATCGCTTTTGCACAAGATAGAAGAAACTTGATTTTTAATCCTAGAGATTATTCAAATCTGTCATTAATGGAAAGGACACCAAGAAGTGGGAGAGGTCTTTATGAAAGATTTTTGACGCCTAGTAAGGATCGAACGATAAAGAGAGGCAACAACTTTGGCTCAAGTTACAGTGACCAGTATGTTAACCTGAGGACTTCTAGAAATAATAGGTATCCCGTAGCGGTAAATAGTTTAATTAGACCAGAAAAAGTGGGTGATAAATCGTCTGAGATGAATTTACATGAGCTTGTCACAATAGCTCCACCAAATGAGTTTCGTGAACTCGAAGCTGCCCATTTTTCAAGGCATACTAATAATACAAAGCAGCAAAGTAGTAACATGTTTTCTCGTCGTAATAATCCTTACTATTGTACTAATAACGATCGTTCAGAATCAACTTCGCAATACATGCATAGTCACTACCCCTAAAAATTTATATTTAAATAGTGCGATTTATTATTGTCATACGAATTTTTATAAAGTATTCATATATTATATCAATACAGTCATTCATATAATAGTTGCAAACAAACCATTTGTCAGTTCTACCATTAAATGAACTGAAAGTTCATAGTCCACATTTTATATACAAATATATATATATCGATAGTTTATAGTCATTTATGTTTATGTCATAATATGTTGTGTACTTTTGTCTTTACAACTTCATCAAATGCTTAAATCTAATAAAGTTTGTAAATAATATTATTGTAAATGATTCAAATTCTTTATCTAAAAACAAAATTTCGTCTACATACTAATAACAAGTTTCATATTATTTTTTAATTTAAAATAATTATTCAATGTTTTTGATAAGTCAAAAAAATTTTTTAGCCTAATTTCTTATACAATTTTATCCAGTAGCTATAATATTAATAGTAATATTATATTGTTATTTGTAGTAATAACTAAAAGTTGAACTTACATTGTTATAATGATAATAATAATTGTTAAAGATAAGTTATTTAAAACTAGTGATTAGGATATTAGGATATACCGTATACAATGTACGGAAAATATAAATTTTTGAGAAAAAACAACTAACTTAACTTCAGCTTGTCCAAAAAAAAAAGATCCATCATTATAGCTTTTTTTAGTATTTACAAACACCTTCCAAGTTATCATTAAAATACTACCTTATTATCGATAGTGCAGAAAGTTATCTGCATTCACAGCAGAAGAGGTGTGAGTAATGATACTGCTTCTGTTGGGACCACTGCTATTACCCCCATTCTTTGGCTTTCGCTTACGGGTTTGAATTGTATCTTTCTTCATGGTGAGTGGTCGATTAACGTTATGGAGTTTGAAGTAGAGACCGCATGCATTGCATACGTTTTCCCCACTTTGATTTCTTCGCCACAAAGAAGTCTTTACAGTTCCACAGTTGGCACATTGAGTTCCCTCCCGACGGCTTGCACTCTGTCATACACACCAACAAAAATATTAACATTCATTGCATTCATGATAAAATAAATATATTACTAAACTACAAGCAATGGGAATTTGCATGCAAAGTATAGTCAAAATCTAGTTTACAAAGCTGTAAGCAAGCAAATGAGAAAACACAAATTAAATTTTTTTAAAGCAAAAGCTGAACAAGAATATTGCAAAAATGGATGAAAAGGTTCATTAAGGAAAACAATGTGAAGAATTGGAATCATTCTCTAGCACCACCTGTTATATTAACCATATATACTGTCTGTTAAATCGGAACTAGTAATTCTTTTAAAAAAACCCACTGCGATTGAAAAGAGTTAATTATTGTTCATAAATTCCGTAATTTATTAAACGCAAACGGGACAAAAAGATAAGCACATGACAAATGGATTATTGTTGGTATACATATAAAGTAGGACATTCTAAAGATAAATCCATGCAAGTTTAATACGGCTGGATCACATTGCCCCAATGCATGTGAAAAGTGCTGTAGTAGTAAAGTTAACTTATTCTGCGAAATGTGTATTCATATACGCATACAACAATTTGTGACATTAGGATAATCAGTACAACCATTCATATAGCCATTACTCAGCATTTTATAATTATTATTATTACATTTAGTTTAGTTGACGTGCAAGAAAAAAGAACAGTCTAGCTAAAAATTTAATTTGCTTGCTTTGCATTTGTTTGCTTGTTATAGAATTTGTGTGTAAAACAGGGGATAAAAAAGAACAAGGGATTTGAAATAAAAAATAAATAAATTACGCATATCATTATAATTACACAAATTGAGTCATAAACATACCAGTCTTTGTTTTGGCGTCGCAAACCCGTCTCGACGATTCTGTTTGTGTGAGAAAGACCCTGAACCTGTGATTGAAACAATATATTGACGGATTTACGACGAGTTCGTTGATAATTTTTCTTGAGGTGTAAATTCAGGAGCCATGAAAAAAGTTACGTCATGTGTGTTCTATTTTCTTTAACTTTAGCTGTCGATAATTTATTTTTACTGACTGTAGATAATAATGCTACTCTTAACAAGCGGTGGACCCCAGAGTGTGAAATGTGTACTTTGGCATTTACTTATACGTAAAATTCTCCACGTCGGAAATGGGCTTCTGTATCCCAACTATTATGAGCTTATATGTAGCTATATGCTAGGACCGATTCTAATTCTTCACCTTGCAGAACGGGAGAAAACTAATCGAGCGCTAAGAAATTGACACGGCAGTGCATTTGGACTTTACCCACTGAGCATAACATAAAAAGCAGGATACTTAGTGTCTTGTATGTTTGTTGCTTATGTAGTAAAAGATCATTTTACAGTTGAATAGTAGAAAAAGCTAAAAACACAATGCAGTGGAACTTGATGAGTTCTGTGGTCAAGACGCATAAAAAGGTTGAAGAAAATTAGGGGGAACGAAAGTGCAAATTCGGCGTAAATGATTTAGAAACAAGAAATCTCACTATTCGTTTAGGTTGTTTGATCAAAGGACGGTTTGTTCCATTCATTTTGTGGTAGAGACCACAGGCATTACCTACCATGCATATAAGATCAGTGTTGATTAGGCACATGTAAAGAAAAGTTTTGGGGAGAGTTGTATTCCCGTTTAAAATACATATATAGTTGAAATACTAACATAAGTAGTGCCCAGTTCCATCACGTCGCCATAAGGGGGTACTTACTGCGCCGCAATTTACACATTCCCGTGACTCGGGGCCACACCAATCGTAATCCACTTCTACCAACTCCGACCCTTAACAGTCATAAATACCACACACATATACATAATATACAGATTATAAGGACAAGCAATTGCTTGCTTAAAATACTAAATTCATCATTTACATGCTTGAGTACAATTTAACTTCCTCGTTTTCTATTATCCTTAAACCCTGGTCAACATTAAACGGTGCTGTTCTTACAACTGATTTAAACCAATGCATAAAAGTGCCAAAACTTGCTACCAAGTTGTTCAACTAATGATGGGCAAGCCATCCGCAACGCAAACCATAAAGTCTTAAAAGTTAGTGATAACAAGAAGCGTGATGGGGAGTGCAGGGATAGAGTATCGAATTACCGACAAAATATTTTGAAAGATCATGATCCCATGATATAATGATTTTTAAGACAAATGCACCCAAAAAAAATTCTGTTTGTTTCGATAGGAGGGACAAACAACTTTGTAATATTGTTTAGAGCTGAAGAGCTGTCATTCCAAATCTCTATACAATATGCATATGAGAGAGAGTGTATAGGCAACATTGATCCTGGTTCTGGATGACTGACACCCTGATCCTGGAAAGGGACTGATGATGACGGAACCCCTCGGATGACGGAATTCAAGTGAGCTGGTATGATAATATGCATGGTGTGGAGAATGAGATAATGTTGAAAAACAATGCGTGTTCTTAAGTTTGATAAGGATGACCAGTAAATCCACAAAACATCCCAAAAGTTAGATTCTACTGCAGCTGGTAGTTTTGAGAGAAATAGTGAATAGGTTCCACCTCATGAATTTAACGGGATGCTCGCTTTTAGAAACTCCAGTCATTTTCTTTCATTTTTATCGCTACCCTGTGTCGAATTAGGACGCATGCATGCAATTACTTAAGAATTAGTGAAGAAAGTCATCAACCAAGACACTATTGGATCATTTACTTAATTACAATGCTGACCAACTTCCAAGAAACTTTGGTTGCACTAAACCACATGCCAAAGGAAAACGGACAGTGTTGAAAAACGTCTTTACTACGTAACGGATGGATGTGGTTGAAAGTAGGATGAATTTTTATGCGTGGAAACTGTGAAAGAAACGTTAAGATCAAAATGTTATGCATGTACATATGCATGTTTGCTTATATATAACTAGCCATAATATTTACCAGCTTTATGTCATGTACTAGCACAAAGCATTGGTTAATTATAAAACACTCAGCATATATGTATCATGCAATGGAAACATTAAGACTGTGATTAAAATTTTGACGATCTCCGATGAAATACGAAAAGTGAAACATATCTATATTTAGTAATAATTATTATTATTACGAAAAAAACGGATGAAGCATCGACATGGGTTAATACTTCCAGTAAGCCAGACTTCTTTGTCTGAACTATAATCTCAAACTTAGTATTGCGAGAAGAAAAAAACAACTACCCGTAACTTTTGAGAAAAGCAGGAAGAAGAAAGGCTGCCTTTATTATGCACACACATTACACATCAACACAATTCAATGACTCATCATCATCATGCATCCTCTCCTGACTATTCAGCTTCGAAATCCGAAGTTCACTAAATTTTTATCTACAAATTGAAAGACAAATTCCTGTACGAGCATTATATTGTAAATAAAATAGTACAAGTGTATAACAAACTAACTTCTCATCGCAGTCATGGCCATCTCCGGACGGGATGACCCTTTTCTTATCTATCTTGAACAACACACATAATGTGTTTCAAGGAATCAAGACAGAATGCGTAAAGTATCTGAATTATTCTGTGTCTTGTATGCGACATATACTATGTACTTGATGATGATGGCAAGAGAGCACTCATCGGCGACAACTTGTACTTGAATACATTCATACATATAAGTAGTATTTCATGTTGAAGCACAGTCAATAGAACATATTTTACTAAAGCATGACCTAAAACCAATTCAATTTAAGCCATATATGAAGGAAAAAAATTGTTTTCTCCGATGATACGAACCAGTAATGAGCCTTATCAAACTTACAGTTCCAATAAAATTTGTGTGGATCAGGGTCTAGCCGGAGATGAAACTCCATTCTATAAAGAGCTTCTTCCGCTTAGCTATACCACTGCATCTTATACATAATGCTTAATACGTTTGAGTTTTTACACACATGACCAAAAATCCAGAGCAGAGGATCATTAAAAATAATTTGATGAACTAATTCATTTTTTTCATAAGACAATAAGAAATACAGGGTGTATTATTTTTACTTTGTCTTGTATACCAAGTAGCGTCGATGCTGTATAGCGCAACCAAAGACCGCATTCACCACAAAAAGAATAGCGTAGCCGTTATTATTATGTACTTTGTTTTGTTACACAGTATGCAGCTGTAAGATGTTTGATGATGAATTCATTTTAGAAATTAACATGCATGTCTCAAAGGAAGCAAACAAAGAAAAAAAGAGATAAGCTCATGATTTAACACTAATGTTACTTTAATGAAGATGTTTTCCACTTCATCTTTACTTGCTCCTCCAAAGTTAGTTTGAGTAATACTAATGATGATTACAACGCAAAAGTATGTGTGTGCTAAAACAGAAAAACCTCAATAACACTATGAAACCAACACTCTTATAAGTGTGGATAATAATAAAACGTTTCCTTGAATATAGTATATGCTTATTGCTATCAATGCTAAAATTGTTTCAAGACTCACACTTTCTTTTTGTTTCCTTTTCCATGCTCACTCCATATCATTGCTCATGCATGCTAATTTACGCTAAATCATAAATGCCACAAACACACTTATTACGATATATCGTGTGTTCGTGCGCATGCAAATTACTATATCATTTAGGTTTCGTCATCATCATCATCAGCAGCAGCAACATCGCCACGCAGTTGAGTCAATAACCACAGTAATGATGCATGCTCATTAAAATTGTGGTGTGGAGCTCTTGTGGTTGATTTCAGAATGCTCAAAGAACCGAATTAAGATGCTATTTTTCTCAAGAGTAAAACAACCCTTGATCTGTAGTTCTCTATACAGATATAATATACATACATATTATGTGGACATATACTTTTTATAGTCGATTCCCTTTGTTAGTTTAGATTTTCTTTACTATGAGCTATAATGAGTTGTCTATTTTCACTTTCACATGTGTCATAGAATTGTATGTAATCTGGAAACCATACAGTTGAAAAATGCAAGTGAAAATATCGTACACTAACGGTACAAAATTCAATGAATACTTCTTCCTTCCGATATCTGTTCTGTCATATGACGATGATAAGGTTTAAAAAGGTATTGAGTCCTTTTAACCATGTCCTATTCCTACTCAATACACTATAATATTTATATCTATCCACTAAACCACACAGCTGATGATGATAGTTAAAGCATTCACTTGATTCATATCTCTAAATGTCAGGTCTCGCAGATAACCCCACGACCATAAGTGAATATCATATCATACCATGTGTTAGTGTTACTATGAATGCTATCATATTATTTTATTTTCAAAGTTCAATCCAATCAAAAAGGTTTGCATATGAAAGTCTTTCAAATTCATTCATCCCAGCCTTGATCTGCTACTGCTTTTACTTTCGCATTGTTCAGTAATAAGGGATCATTCATAAAGCCAGGGAAAATAATAGATGCAATGAAATTTATGGAATACCGATTTCACCTTCAAGTACTTTCAATCCGATGACAAATAAAGCAAAATTATTGGTATTGCAAAAGTAGACACAGCATATAGTTTATGCCTAAACAAATTACTTTGAACAGCAAACTAAATTAACACCGTTTTCATAGGTGTATGACATTTAAGTATGGAGATTAAACTCTAAAATCACACCAGTTATCTCAAGTATGTGCGGTGATGCAGGTTAATCCATACTTAAAATATAGGAGTACGAGTACAAATGATAAGATATTCAAATGAATAATAATTATAATATTTTGGTACGCACCACAGTTTCAAATGTGATTAAAATGTTACTGTTCGTCTAGCGTATATTCCAGTGTTTTAGAAACATACCGACGAGATAGTATCATCATAGCTCGAGAAGAAGAAAAAAAACAAGCACACTTACCATTAATTAAATTGGACTGACTTTTGTTATTTCGAGATGCTTGAGACGTGATGTTGTTGTATGAAGGAACATTGTACGGAACAGGAGTCGGATTTCCTGAAATGCTGGAAGGGCTTACTGTAGATCCTGTTGCTCCTACCCCAAAGCCAATATCAAAGTAGGAATTGGTGCCCCAAGGGAAGTCTGGTTGATATTCTGCGGTATTCAGACAATAACCATCGATGCTTATAATATCAATCATAAACCTCAAGGAAGTATATAATAGCAGAGACTCATACTCGAGCTTATTCTCCCTCACGCTGCTGTTTTCATACATGTACACCACTTTAGCTTATTGTAATAATGAGGGCATATATTAATTCAGAAAGAAAGATGGAAAATTATAAGTATAATACATACGAGCTCCATATGGATGTAGAAGTGAGCCATTCCTGGGCGCTGCATGGATAAAAGCTGGTAATTTACTATTTGGCTGAAGAAAGCTAGTAGCTGAAGGTTTGATATCTTCTAAGCCTACAATTAGTTAAGAAATCATATATGTTAACAGAGTCCAGGTTTGGAAGTAGTTTCAGGTTTTAGTATAGTAGTAGCACATAGTTTGAAAGGTTCAAATAAAAACAACTAAGTGGTAGACTTTAATTAAGAAGAAAAAGTAAAAAATAAAGTTAATTAAATTCACACAAAGAAATGGAAAGCCATAAAACCAACCTGATGCATTTGACCACGTTGTGTCCAGTTGCGCTGCTGCTTGTTGTGCCGCCATGTATATAAATTGGTTGGCATAAGGGTTGCTTTCAAATGCATTGGCGTACATGGCCATCGCATCTTCCATGCTGCTTCTATTAATAATCAAAAAGTAGTTTGGAAATTTTTAAAGGTTGTATGAAGACATATTATGTTTAAGGGATTCGATTTTTATGTGAGATTCAAAAGGATTCATCATAATTTTTATGAACTGGGGGATACAAGAACGCAACCGAACAAGCAGATCTTTCATGGTAGTTTCATCCTTTAGCATTTATCCATCTATTATTGTCCGTAAAAGTACATCTTTACTGATGAAATGAATATCTACCTACACTTATATAAAAAGAGTGCTTTTTAGCTAGCAAAAAAATGACCTCAGAAGACCTTCTACTTTCAACAGTAATGCTATTGATTTTGACCTTTGCTCCATGAAACATACAAATTACAAAAACAGTATAAAAAATCAGAAGACTGATCTCTCATAATTTATCCTAATACAAGTAAGCCTTTACTGTTCGTTTGCTCTCGTCCTCTTCTTCCGATGAATAATGCATTAATAAATATGATATCATCAAACTACTGCATGATCAACTTCACATTAAAATTTTATATTTGCACTTTTTGCACCAAAAAAGATATCACATTAAGAATATTAAGATGTCATTAAGAAAGCCATACTGATTACATTCAGCTAAAAATCATGTCCAACAACATTACAAGAATTCAAAAGCATATTTATATAATATTTTGTGTGTTATAGCTATAAAAAGGTTTATCGAGATAATTTAAGAAATTCACTTTCCATATATATATATATAAAGTCTGGATATACTATTTGATTGGTCAGTTATCATCAAAAAAACATTAATCTAACGTTCATGCCCACCGGTCTTGCTTCAGCGAATGAGCATCATCTCAGGCTCTGATATAGGATTACACGCCTACCAATAAACAGCATCCCGTATCTGTCTGTGTATGCATAACCACGATATATCCGATACTTGTCGTAATTTTTCTATGTATTCATGTAAAGCTATTTTACATCAGCATTCCTGATATGATATCATATGTAATACATGATGTTGCACGCTTACATTCCTATCATGAGTCAGTGAAAGACTCAAATCATAAGCAAACGGGCTAAAAAAATCGTTCCCAATGCACGGATAAGATTGCGTAACCATCTCCTCGTGTGAGGATGAAGTTAAAGGATAGGATCTTGCATAGAAATAAAAAAGGTATATGTAGCTTACCTGCTGTTGATTGTAGGAGGGACCAAATCTGGGTGATGATGATTATTTTGATGATGATGATGATGAACACTATTGCCGTTGTTGCTGCTGATGCTACTATTGCTGCTTCCACCACTAGCGTTACTTGCACAACTACCTACACTGGCATAAGAAGATGTACTTCCGTATGGGATTTCAGAATCACAATTCACATTATTGTTGACGTTGTTGTTCCCGTTGTTGTGAATGTGGCCGTTGTTGCTACCATTGTGAGTACCATGATGATGATGGTTGTGGTGGTGAGGATGATGAGGATGAGATTGATTATTGTCTGGAGAATGCTGCTGGTGAAGGATAGAATTCAAAGCGGCAGCAGCCGCTGCATTATTTCCGGCATTGTGATGATGAATAAAATTGTGATGCTCCAAAAATTCATCCTCGACAGGGGAAGAGGGTGCAACAGAAACTGGAGGGGATGAACCTGCTCCACTGCCCTCTGGGGTATGTTGATGCATTAGTGAATTGACGGCACTTGGGTTGTTCGTATTGTTGTTGGATGATCCATGAGGGTCAAAACTTGAATGGTCCAGCAAATCAGTTGGAATAGGCGAAGAAGGTGCCCCTGTAGTTGGCGGGGATGAGCCAGGTCCACTTTCAATCATTCTTGTCAATGTATTAGCAAAGTTGTATTCGTCTTCTTCTTCTACCTCCTCCTTGTTGGACGAACTAATTAGGATTTAATTTAAGAAGAGTGACAGGCTTGGTTAATATGAATTGTTATTAACATAAAGTGATTAGTTCTAGTAATAACGAAAAGTAATGGTTGTTTAACATGGCATCATCAACAATTGGCAATAACCTGAGATTCTCAGGTGTGTATGATTCCTCAAATTCCCCTAAAGTAACTTGTTGCATGTTTGCTTTGCTTTAGACTAAAATATATATGTTGAAGAGTTCATGACCATTACAGACGACAAAGATCATGTACCCAGTAGCGCATACCATAAAGACATGCAGAAATTATTGCTGTACAATTAGATTACATCGATGAATTTGAAGGGAAATGAGTACATGAAATGAAGCCCATACCATACTATAGCTATCACATCTCCTTTCCAAATTAATCCTTAACCAGAGGAAAAGTTTGACGAAACAAGATCACATCATGTAGACATTGTGAAGTTGCAGACATACAATTGATGTATTCTCAAATTTCGGCTGTTATATGTTATGATGTCTCTGTCGCACAGCCACAATTAACCTTGAGGGTTCAAACACCTCATAAATAATATAACACTTCTTATATGTCGTCTGCGACTACCACAATGTCAAGAGTAAGAGTTTAATAACTTTTATAATTTGCATTCGTCCAAAACTATATGATGCTCACTCTGCGTACATACGTACATACATAAACTAAGACTAAAAACCAGCATCAGCATCCTATTTAAGATGTTAAGAATGACATGGCAAATAATTGGTAATTACAAACAAAGTATCAAACCAAGAATCGTAAAAATAAATAAAACAATGATGCGTAAAGCCCGGAAAAGTCATCATTAATTTTACAATGGCAGTTTCAAGTTTGTAATAAAATCATCATTATGCAATTAAAAATTTGATGAAAGTAACAAAAATGATGAAATAAATGCGGAATTTTTGTTGTACGTACAACAACCCGCAATAAACAACATCCTGGTAGTTTTAACATAAAAAAGTTTCTTACCCTCTATCCAATATCTTGTTAATTTTATACCACCCATCATTGCTAAAATTACCATGATAAAGCATTGTAAAATCCATGTTGATAACAGGTGAAAGATAAGTCTTGATAAGGTTTATGTTCAAATCCGATTTGTTATGAGTCATGATAAAGAAATCAAATTTAAAACCGAACGTTTAAGCCATAAACAGACAAATTAAAACGATCGACCATCACCGAGCAAAAACCTGGACCGAGAGAGAGATTGTAAAGCAAAAGTGTCAAAAGCACGCACGCTTGTTTTGCTTCACTGAAAATATCTTGCTTTCAAAACATTGCATGAACAAGAGGCTTTTGCGTTTTGACCTTGGCGCGAATATTGAAAATTAGAAACCCTATATAAACAATGCATTACGTTTTGCGTGGCGTGCTTTTGTGGAACAGACGCAGAAAAGAAAAGCGCATTTTCTCATCGCGTCGTCAGTCAACTGGTCAGTAAGTTGCATGCTTTGCTTTAGGAGAAAATGTCGAGTTTGCATAACACTTTCATTACTGCGATGGTGCCTATTCGAGCATTTCTAGGAATTCTGTTATCATGTCAAATTATTTGAAGTGTGACTGCTAAAGTAAATATTAAGCTTAAACTTGTTCCACATAATATAATATTGAACCATACTGATGGGTCAAGGTGAAGGAAATCAGCTACCATTGAACTCTACACTGGAGAAAACGACGACAGCTCATTGGCACTTGGGAGAAGCATTCCAAAATGGAATGTCTAAAACAAGATGCTCAACGGATGCACACCTGCTGAGAAGACACTCAAGAGTAATTATATTATTGTAGACTGATTTATATGGATAACTGGATAAGGGATTTATTTGCTTGGTTGAATGGGAATGAGTGTATGTAAGTAATTTGTATTTTATGTTGTGACTAGCAATTCAATTAAATACGATAAGTAAATGCTCCAAATGAAAATGTAAGTACGAAATCCTAAATTTATGCATTATTATTATTACTAGTCATGTGTAAGTGATTCGTATTTTTTGTAAAACAACATCCTGTATGATTAAAATTAGCTTTATTGTGAAGATGAACCACGTTAACGATGTTTATGGCTGTTTGATATTTTATTTTTGAAAATAATATTTGCATCTCCCTTTGAATGTAATTGTATGATAAGAAACAAGCAGGAAGGTCTAAAAATCTTATCTCGATTGTGCATTTGAATGTCAGCTCTCAATCAACTATGATTTTTTTTCTACTCCGGATGAGCACTGCGTTAGAGATAAAGTTAGGGCCAAAGCAAAACTTTTTCATGTACCTTTCTTGATGGACCTCATTCAAAACTTTGTAAAGGGATCCATATACATACGGAGAGAGTTGATGTTGATGTGTGCAGTTCGGCTCATCGTCAGTAAGGTTAAGAAACAAGACAATCATAGTCGATGGAACTAGAGTTTTATCTTATGCTAATACAGTAAATCAAATCAAACTTTTTCCTCTTTGCTTACTTCTTACTATAAAGCTAAAGCTGCCTATAGTGGAGTGAACACATAAGTGTAACGTGGGACTGGTTTCAAACTTTGAAATCCAATTTGTTCCCTTTTTATTTCATGTAAATGACTCAGATACATTTGAAACGCGGTCTCATGCTGTTTCTTTAAATCGGAAACCTTTGGCTATGACGATTCATTACTTTTGTCGCAATTCAATACTTTTTTAAAAAGAATTATTGCTTGTAAAAAGAAGAAGGTATGCGCACTGATACTTTTTTGAATAGCATGCTCAGTAATCTCCATACATATATCCGAAACTTTCAGTCATTGAACAGGAAGGAGCCTTGTTTTGAATAATTCAGTTTTACATAACTACAAAAATAAAATTCCTTTGCCAGTTCATTTTTGGTAGCTTGAGTTGAAGCTAGAACATTCAGCAACAAGAAATGTAGTTTGGATATGTGCATAAAAGGTCGAATTGAAAATTGGATTGAGATTGAACATAACGTACGTACCTACATAAACTCAGGGTAAAGAGTTCACTTCTTTTCTGATGTGTTGTGCCATGAATCGTTTTGTTGAGCGACATAACATATTTGAAGTATACAAAGGCAGCGCATTTAGTTATGTATGCTATGATTTATGAAAAGCAAAAGATTTTGATGCCTTGACAAGCAAAATTCATTATTTATTCAAGAAAAGACAGAGATGGCAAAAGTTAATGGGAATAACCTATTGCCCTTGGTTTGCTACTATGTGCTGTGAGAGCAGTGGTTTATTCACAATCCCCATCTAAAGTCCTTTATAGCAACGCAACCCTTTCCGTAGTATATACTCAAAACATCGAGAATGTACGTAATATGTCTATAGGGTGGTGATGTGTGATATAAGCAACTTACTTGCGTTCGACGGGATGAAATAAAGTTGGAAAATGATATTCTATAATCCTCCATGAAACATGCATAATCCAGTACAATATGATGTGGTTTGCTTTATGTGACATATGATCATGAATTTTTTAATTTACGGAATACTGGCAAAAAGCTAGGCTAATGTCAAAGTACACACATGTTTCATTTTAAAGTTTGAAATGGATAAGCTTTTAGTCGATCCATTTGTACATCAACGGCTGCTTATGTTATAGTGTCGCAAACCCATCATAGTCATCAACAAAAAAAAACAGCAATGCAAGATATTTATAGTATTTCTCAATAATGATTGGTGCCTGATTTATTATTTGCTTTTAATGTAGATTCAACTTAATATAGACTTTTCAGGAATCAAAGAAAAACCGTCAGAATGCTTACTAAGTAGTTTAGTAACTGGTTTAACAACATTATATTATGTACAAATGCAGAGCATGTATTGCGGGTCCAGGTCTATGTCCTGCGGTAACCTTACATCATACCAGAAAACTTGCTTCAAGAAGTGCTTGATTTTGGTTTCAAGAACGTATATAGCGACTAGGAACTAAATGAAATGTCGTGATGTGTATATATAATATGGTACGTATGGGTCAGTTTGATATTTCACTCGCTACTTGATGAAAGTTTATGGTATTATAGCATGAGTTTATATGTATCTAAGTGTGTATTAGGTGAGCATATAGTATTGTTAACGTCATCAAAACACGAACCACTAATTACCGACGTCTTAATTTAGAATGACGCGGTGGTAATGAGCTGATAGTATTCTGGAGGCATAATATGTTAGCTTGACTAGAAGTTCTTTTTAGTCACCTGTAACTGCAGTACATCAATATGTATGTGTGAACAAAAATTGCTTTGGTTATTTTTTCAAGAAATGTACAACAGGACATGCCAAGCCAAGCTAAGGCTGATTTCATTTGAGTAGGAATGAAATGGATAATTATGTCTAGTGGTGCTCACATTGTCTACTAGATCCCATAAAAGAAACCGAAATGCAATGATATCTAAAAAGGACTTTGTTTTGTTTCACTGAAATGAAGACAAATGAATGCTCATGGATCGCACTTATTATCCTCCCCAGACTCTGAGGATCCAAATATTTTGATTTGTTTTTGGTCTCAGGAAAGGTTTCATCTTCCATTCAACCGCCCTGAACGCTCGCCTTTTGTTTATTGTTAAGTAGTAGAAATGTTATGAGAAAACAGCAAAATAATCAATCATGCAAACCTTTAAACTAAAATTTTGACAAAAACAATGCCATGTCATATCATCAATCCACTTAACTCAACGTACGATCATTCACAAATACGTCGGCCAAAGTCACAACATGAAAAACATTTACCATATATATACCACCACATGAGGATGCGACCCTTTTCCTATATCAAAAACCATGTATTCAGGAAAGAAGAAGGGTTTTGTAGAACAAGCTTTAGTAAGCGAAAAGTGCTGAAGACGAGCTTCTCATAGACCTTTTTCAACTCATATGCCTTCATACATGAGGATTGAGAAATCCTGGGAAAGGGCTTATATTTAATAATTTATGATGACTGCGGTAACATTTTTATTACTTTCAGAGATGAGCCTTGGAGAGTAAAACTGGTGGTTGAAAATAAAAAGCTGCTGTCAAAAGAGGGGACTTTCTCAATATTTCAGTCCTTCCGTAGAAAACTTACATAAAGACCAGCTGTGAAAGTTATGCAAGTTGCCTATACTTTACTAAATGCTAGCAGGCTTCCAAAGTGGCCCAATGGCAATTATTGTATTGTGATTTGTGATTACTACAGAAAAGTGATCATAAGCGCATTGACAGTCAAAGTAATTTTTATACGGTAGAAGTTCCATAAAGTCGACAACATAATATACATACATATACAACTAGGTATTAAAGGACCTAAAGTACTGGGTGACTTTTACATGAAACTATGATTTCTTCTTTTACTATAGATTTTCCTTTTCATTATGTAAATCACTCGGCAGTCTACATGCCCACGACATCCTTGTAAAGTTGTTATTAGATGAAGTAGCAATGTGAGCAGCTCAGCAATGGCAAAGTCGCTTATGTTTTAGAAGTAGTTTTCATCGTGTCAAGCTGGGTTCTTTACCAACTGGCTGGAGACAGAACGAAAAACTTTAAGACGTGACCTATGACTTTGTTCTTATGACTCGACTCTGACTGCTTTTCCCAGATTCATCGGTTGCTATTCGATTTACTTACGTATTCTTACATTATTGGACACGCTATGCAAACAAGTCCAATACTTTGGAATACATAACATAACCAAGCAATGAACTTTACACCAAGCGTAACACATAAAGTAACGAAGTACGTATGTATATAATGTTGTAATGCAATAAATTCTATATGAAACCAAACCAAGGCTTTAATAGTGTAGCATTGCAAGTAGGAATTTCTCGCATATTGCTGATCCCATCATGAATTAATGATGGATGTATTATGAAAAATATTACACAAGAGCAGTCAAAAGTCAAACATTTCAAATAAAAGTGATTGAGACAGAGGGTATAAGATTTTTGTGGAATCCAGCATAGAATTATTAACTCAAAGATGATTTTCACCCTCAGTTCAAGTCAAGCTTTATTAGATTCTTTAGAGAGAACATTTAGGGAAAAATTATAGCAGGGAAAGGAAGCAGAAAAATCCAGACAGAAAATATGGAGCGTGTGAACACGAGCAACAGGTATTATTATCATTGTCTTTGCCAGCATAAAGTAAGTTTTGTCCTATCATTTCTTACAGTGACAAGTACGCCTCCTCAATTTTAACTAACTACTTAGTCGTAAAATGTCGGAAAAATAATGGTTAAATGAAGTACATGCGTAAACTGATGTAATCCCAATGTTTTGGGGTTTAGCCATCGATACAACACCCAATTTAGATAAAAACTGCAATGCTCTTACGAAAGCGCACTTAATGGGATAGTTTTGTCCTTGACTGGATTTGCTCACCACGACACAAAGTCTGGAGACTTAAATATTCTTTATTCTCTCAAAAAGTAATCAACAATTTTGATGGTATACTATAAACATGTCGTAAAATTTAGCTTACAAAACAGTGAGGAAGTATTGTACTTTCTTTTTTAGCATTATAAGCATGATAATATATGATGATAGTTTACAGATTGGAAATGAAACCAAGAGTCAATACAAAAAAATGTTTGAACTTGAACTACACAGTAAAAGAGATATTGAAAAGTTGAGATGAAGAATAGTAAAATATACAGATGCACAAATTTGATATACACGTATATGGTCAAGATAAATTAGTAGTATATGCACATCGTTTTTCAACTGGTCACACAGCATAGCGTGAAGAATGATTTGCCTATTTATTCTCATGAAGCATATTTATTTGCTCTTATATCTAATCGGGGTAATTAGACATGATAAGACAAAGTTAAGTACGAAAGTCTTTGAGTTTGTCATTAGGTATATATGTATATTTATATGTATATGCAATCACGTCACACAATATAAAATGTACGTCTCGTTTGTTATAGTATCTCAAAAGAAGTATTATATGAACCATTCTATTAGGGCTTAGGAAGACAAGCATATAAAGACGGCTTCTGAATTTATAGACAATAATAAAAACCTGAGAAGCTTATAATGTTTCGTCTGAGTGTTTGATGTAAATGTTTTGTTTTGAAATCAATGTCAAGATTACTCAAAAGGAATTTTTAAAAGGCAATTATGACAGCATTAATGCGACATTATTGTTAAAAGATCATGACATTAGTCTGGAGGATGGAAAGTTTATGAGTTTTCTTCTCCCTGCCTATACTACTCTTCAGTTCAATGCAACTTTCCAAAAAAAAGCTTCTCTTGTTTCTACTTCCATTTCCATTGAGAGAGGCTTCATAGCCTGAGTTTTACTTTGTTTTTGAATGCATGTTGCATATTACATGCAACTCATGTCTATATTGTGTGATTTTTATCTTTCTATAAAAAATATGCAACCTGATAGAGAAATCAAAGATACTTCCGTGATTCATCATCCATGTCTAGCCAGAATAATCTCTGTTTTTATGAAGAAGGAATTGGACTCTGGATATATATGAAATTCAACCGACACATGTACCTAATTAACCCTTTTGTAGGAACTTGTTTTTACCATTACCGATTTTTATGATTTTTGTATTACACCAAAAAAGATGAGTATTATCCACTAAGAAAAACAAGCAACAAGAATAAAGTAATTTAATAAGAACTTACCTAAAACTTGATGAAGTTCGCAAGACTGAGAATCCCAGGGATAGTAATGAAAATGTTGATGTTGTCAAAACTGATAAAATACTGCGTTTCTGATTTATTTCCACGAATGTAAATTATTGTTAATATGAAAAGATCAATGTCAAAACTAATTCTAGTAGCCACAATCACAAAAAAATTTATCGTCAATGTCAAAATAGTAAAAAAAATAGTATCTGGGATTCTAAATGGTAGATCAAAGCGTCTAGCTTAATCTCTTAGCTTGGCTATCTAGAGACTGATCAAGTGGTCAGGGAAGTACTCATTCTGCTCAAGTGAGATTGGAGAAATATATTGTGTAAGTATAAATATACGTACACAAAGTGTAGGCTGTTGCTTGCTTGGTACTTTTTCTGTTGCTTGATACCAATGAAGACGATTGAGCGGATGAAAATGAAGAACTGATCACGACGGCAAGCTTGATGAGTTTGTCACTCTTGCTCTTCACTTGCTGGAGTAATGACAAAGTGAGTAAGAAGAGCAGGAATGAAAAAAAGTCGTCTTTTACATATTAGTATTAGTCAAGTAAGTATGTGAAATCATTGGATTTACTTAGGGATCATACAAATATACATGTCATAAATATGCGTACAATACACATCCATCCATACAACAACATGCTTGATCCTCATCATCTCAGAAGCTTACTTAGGCATACGATACGTACATATATGCTGAAGCTTATGAGTAGATTTAAGAATTGATGCACTGCAAGCAAGCTCCCAATCCCAAGCTTTACCAAAGGCAACGTTACTGTGAAATGAAAAATCTTCTTGTAAATACAACCACAGAAAAAAGGTATAGAAAAGCGCAGGGACTCTCTTTTTTACTTGAGCAGTTCTAACCAAGAAAAAAGTCATGCTGGAAGTGGCCAATGCCAATGCATCGATGGAATATGAACAAATAAGTAGGTGGATGCATGTTTTGGATTTATGGATCATTTTATATTTAACTAGGTAGACTGTGGGCACACAGACTAACCACAATTGACAATGCATGCATGTCTGTGCACCATCTAAATTTACTCCTTTTCCAGTAGTGCTAATGTGCTAAAGGGGCAGAAGCACAAATATTCTTGTGGTTTGTTGTGATGTACTTTACTACTTACTCCTGCTCCATGACGCATAATATATGTAGGAACAAACCATGCGTATTTATGAACACTCGCGATTTAAAATCTATTTTTTTAAAAACGTTTTTAGTTTTTAAAAAGCAAAACTTTTACCCACATCATCGTTATTATGCAGCTAGAATCGGTCATTTATGTAAAAAATGATGATTGCAAGATGTTTGACATGACATGATATGAGCTGCTAAGATGTTTGATCAAAGCGGAAATGATTTTCAAGCGTTCTAAATCACAACAGATTTTGTATGCAACGCCTGTAATTTCAACATTTAGATTTTAAATACTTGATCACGCGTTGGTGTGTTGTCAATCCAAGTCACACATATTCATTCATTTGTTCCCGTTCTCACCGCTTTCCTTCCACCCACTCTAAGTGATACTTTTTTACTTTGATTAAATGAATTAATTTTAGCTAGTAAAAATTATGATCAAGTAGTATATTCAACAAAATATCACGAGTAGT
Source organism: Orchesella flavescens (assembly GCA_964034955.1). Lineage (NCBI taxonomy): Eukaryota > Metazoa > Arthropoda > Collembola > Entomobryomorpha > Orchesellidae > Orchesella > Orchesella flavescens. The sequence goes on from OZ035955.1 coordinate 6,614,025, forward strand.
CAAGTAGCAAGTGTACCAATCGGGGACAAAAGGAATAACCGTTTTTAGGTCATCTTAATATATTTTAAGTACATCCCAATATTCCCAATTTCAAGCTCTACACAGAATCCAACCACTAACAGCTGAATTAATTTTAACCTCAAAGAGGAGTTACTTTAATGCTAAAGGAGGAAACATAATATAAATGTTATTATTATTTTCTTTTGAAGTGGAAGACCCTTAATGTCCCATATATGTGTCATAATATAATTGCATCGACTAACGAAATGAATATCTCGTATGCAGAAGTGAATATAATATATATATATACCACCTACCTACTTCCTCTGTAGTGTCCATACATCATGCATATCGTTTTCTCACGCATCTTGTAATGAACAAAAACCTTGATACATAAAGTTTTTATCCTTTGAAATTACAAAAGTTAGCTGTTCGGCTTAATCTGCCCAAACGTTACAAATTCGTCTCAGATACATTATGTTGTATGAGAAAATACAAAATAAGGCTTGTGAGTCATATCTGGTAGAATATTTTATTACATACATACACATCTTCGTGCCCTCATATCCTTTTTAAATGCCAGATGAAATTTGAAAACTTTACGCTAGAAATAAATGTTTGTACATACTTTGTTTGCAAAACTAACTTTTTAGAATGTTTTACAAGGTTGCAATCAGTTTAGAAATAATTCTAGTATAATAATGCCTAATTTAATAATTATTATTAAAAAACTTACCTACCCTTAAACAATAATCATAATTGAATTACTCTACCCTATCTTTCGTCACTAGTTTCACACCATCAAAATGCAATGTATGTCGAATGTCGCCTGGCTAAGTTTTTGTGATATGGATGCGGCAATTAGCTATCAGAAAAATGAATAGGAAGAACGTGCGTGTAAGGAGTGCAGATACAGCTATTAAATCTTCTTTCAGTGATAAAGATAGCACTTAAGTTAAGATATAGTATGATATGATATCAAAACGCATATTATCATGCTGAATGATAGCTGTCGGCTCAGCACGTGTGCATATTAAGTCCAGACATTGCATAAAGATACAGATACAGCAAGCATTTACACTTTTGAGTCTTTAATTCCCTACTGAAATTGTAGCATAACAAATTATGTGTAAGTGCTGTTTTGCTGGAAATAGTAAAGGTAGCGTGGCGAAAGTATTGCAAGATTGCAAGAGTGATGCGAATAACTATATCATTAAAGGTTATACCTAATATAATATTAGAGATGGTTTGATTATGACAAAGTTCGATCAATTGATATGCATAATAGAATAACATCTTTGGGGTGTTTGGCATTGTTATGCAGCAACATGTTTAAGTTTTTAAGGGGTGTTCATAAGATAGGCATGGAAGAACGTTTATATGGCTGTTTGTATTTTAGTAATGCATTTCATGTGTCAGGTTTGTAAAATTTTATTTTATTTGCTGAAATTTAACCGACACCCCTTGTCAACTCTCATATGAGCTAACATTCAACAGAATTGGAATTGGAAGTTTTGGAATTTTTTATATATCCAAGTCAAACAAAATAACCATCGACAAACATTGAAAGTTCTTTGCAGTAATGTAGGGCTTGCTATATATGAGATATGTGTATGTATGTATGTTTATTCATTTAAGCTTTTAACTTCTGTCAGAAGTCTTCTGACGTTGCCTACAAAATATAAATGAGCTTCGTAAGTTTCGAATAAAATACTACTATAATAAAAGTACAAGAACTAGAATTATTAGTTTGCTGACGCCTGCAAATCTAGCCAGACTACTCTTAATGACTTTATAATTACCTGTGCTGAACTATCCAAATTTTACTTGAAAATTACAACTGATCTACTCTTTTCAGTTCTATGTTTAGTTTCACCAAAAGAAATCTTTTTTACCCCAAATTTGGTCTTATCAAAATCTTAACACACACATGCTCAAGTAATCTCGTGTAACTATGTATTGCGCCCGGGTTACTTACTTTGTTAGACAGCATTTGGTAAGCGCTTTCAGTTGCATAATATTTGCATTCATATTTAATCAAGTTTAAAATAGTTTTTACTCTCCACAATTATTTTTTTAATGTAACGTTTATTAGTCATGTCATGTCAAAAATAAACACGACCAAAAGCCACAAAACAAGCTTATTATTAAGCAAGTTTTCAATAAGTTGATTTAGCCAATAGATATTTTGGTGGATAATCCAAGTAGTCTCTTGTATGTGTGCAAGTACAATAGTAGAGAAGCCACACAGGTCAAAGTCTGTCTTGCATACAATTTCTCCTTCTTATCTTTCCAATATACAGCAACACACAAGTCTACATTTCATGTCATCCAAAGCTCATCCTTTCCCGAAAACCCAGAGTAGTATATAGTCTGGGTACAATCCGTGTGCAGCAGCATTTACCAGCCAACGACAGCTACAGTGAGGGAGTAGAAAACAAAGGCTTCTTCTTCTATTTTAGGCATTTTTGGAACAAAATGTTATGACTCGATCGGTCTGAGGATGAGCCTACGTGTTTGTTATATGCACATTAAATGTGAACAGAAAAACATTATCCCACAGCTCAGGATCTCAAGCTGTAAAAGTCTACACAAAGGTTCAGTCATGAGATTTGGTAACTTAGCGGTGCATCGTGTCTTTAATATGATCATGACTCAACGATCATTGATGATGTGATGATGCGTGTTTCAGGTTTTGTAATGCAACTGCTCTAACCAAAGTCAACACTATTTAATCAAGAAGTCTTTCTTTTAATATGAAAAATGTAGAACATAATGCCTATTTAAGAAATCAACGTTTACATACATGTACGTCTTGATGCAGCATCTAGTGGTTTGTCAGGTCGTAGATATAGTATGAAACGACAATAACTTTGTATACATGATATGATATGGCTGCAATGTAAGTACTTGCCATTAATTATTAAAATTGCTTTTCTAGAAACAAGCATAAGCCCAAGCGTTATAATATTCAAACCAAATATATTCCATAGAATATGTTGTATGGAATATCTTTGGTGTAATCTAGTATTGTTTAAGGGGAACTGTAAAATGAATGCGAGCCTCTTGAGGTGGTGGACTTAAATTGTCTGTTAATAGAAAAAGGCGTATGAACAGTCCATGAATTCAGTCAAAGCTTAATAAATTTGATGCACCAATAATTCACTAATGTCAAAACTCCACAGTTTCTCTTAAAATTAATACTACGCGTAAATCACTGAAACAGATTGTATGTTATAATTTTCCTTAAAAATTGATAGTTTATTCCTTCGAATATCTAACAATAACACGTCCCAGTCTCCAGCATATTCATATATTACTACGAAATTTGGTAAATCATGATAAACCAGCATGCATTATAGCCAATCAGTCTATTTTCTAATTACTCATCATTCCACATTACTAAATCTACTCGCCATTATAACTGTATAAATATTCGCTCATTTAAAATCATATCGCGCATCGATTTCATTCATAACAGCAGTAATAAAAATAACATTCCACCCTTACAGGGCTAAAAATTCAAACAGTTGATGTTATGGAAGTTCAATTTAATTAGCAGACAACTGATTCATTAATTTATTTATCTTCGGTTCAAAGACCGGATAAGCTTCATGGTCTTTTGCATCAATGGTGCTTTCTTGGGCTTAATTTTTGCCTCCCTCGACTCCCTCGATACGGAAGGAGCAGGAGCATGATTTGCTCGGGATCCTGGTGCAATTATGACCGCTTCTTCAAGAACTACGTCAGTAGTATCTGCCTTGGGGTTATTAAACCCTACGCTAGCACTTGAAGATACTCCACGGCTAGGACCTGTTTCTTTCTTCATTTTTAAAGTCTTCATTCCATTTTTAATCTAAATTGAATATTAAAAGAATCATTGATTAAGGTAAACCTGCCAAAAATTCTAATGAGGCTATGTATTTATAAATAAATAAATAATAATACTGTGGAGATATCAAATATCGAAGCTGTACGCATATTACTATACTACGGGATTCAAACACGGGAGGATTTATACCGTTTGGGCTTTCCGCTGATGAAATCTAGGTCCAGATGTTGTATCCACAAATGCAAGTTTTGCTTTCCGTACTGGCTCAGCGGATTCAATAGATCTCTTCATCTGCTTCTTAATTAGTTCGAATTTACGTTTTTGCTCATCCGTGCACCTCTGAAAGTTGATTAGGATTCCAAAATGTTAGATAATATTTATGATAACAATAAAGAAAAAGGTGACATGACGAGAAAGAAAAGATGAAATACATACCTCATACAGCTCCCTCCATGACTCCGTGTCCTCAGGACATTTTGCTCTAAAGTCTCGTTTGCAATGAAATTGCCAAAGCTCGTCAGTTTCACCTTTGAATTAAAGAAAATCTATGTAATTTCTTCATCATTACTTCATCATATTGTTACTTTTTTCACAAAACTTAATTACTCACCTATTAAATAATCATTTTGTGCCTCTATGTTCATTAATTGCTGAGGATTGGCTCGCTCAAGGGCTGGTCTGAGTATATCATACGGTATGCCTCCAGTATAACCTAAGTCACCGATATTATCCTTAATAACCTGCATACACTGGTCAAACAGAGTTGGAACAGCTCCTCGACGGCCTGACTTTACACCTGAGTAAACTTTAGATCTATTATAGGAGTCATGAATAAATATATAAATATAGTTAGACCATCAAATTTTTATAAATGACTAGCTCACTAATGAAAAGATCTATGTTAGAAAGTTTACCTTGCATTTCTACTGGATAACATTGTACTAATAGCGTCCTCTTGGGAAACATTATATGACGAACTCCTTCCAACCGGGGGCTCCATATATTCAGCAGAACCCAATTCTGACAAATCAATCTGAGGTAGGGGTAAGGAAGCAGAATAGCCATTACTGCTACTTGGTCGAACAGCAGATGCAAACTGTGAGGTTGTAGGTTTGTAATTGGGACTGATCTTAACCGCAGGCTGTATCACAGATTCAATCTTTCCATGTAGTGGTTTCTTGATCATCTTAGTGACTTCTGCATCTCTTTCATGCTTTTTTGATGATGAACTGCTACTCTCACGAGAGTGTTTCGATGAGCTAGGACTATGATGCTTTTTATGATGATGATCCGATTTATGTGACTGTGAAGATGAACTGCGAGGTTCATGTTTTTTATGGGGCTTCTCGGCTTCCTCCTTTTTAATTTTCTTATGTTTCGAAGAAGTATCCAGAGATCCTAACACATCTGCAAAATTTACGCCTGATGTCGAATCAATTTCTTCTTTCAGTTCCAGCTTGGATTTCTTCGAACTTGATGATGGAGGCGACGCCGAATTATCTCTGCGCTTTCTATCTTCGTTATGCTCAGGTTTTTTAATTTCAAGACTAGATTTCTTGGGAGAGTGCGAAGATGAAGATGAACTAGCCTCACGATTTTTATCTCTGCGATGATGACTACTGCTTCGATGATGATGATCGGAAGAATCTCTCTTGTCCTTATGACGCTCTTTCTCAGACTTGCCATCTTTCTCACGTTGTGATGATGATGATGAACTTTCTCTTGAATGTTTTTCATGGCGATTTCGATCTTTCTCTTTGTGATGACTTCTCTCCGACGAACTGGAACTTTCAGACTTGTGTTCTTTAGACTTTTCCGACTTTGAAGTAGATTGATGATGATGGCTTTTATGTTCCAATGCTGGCTCTCCATGCTTTACAGTACGTTCTTTAGACTCTCCATAATTATGAGACTTTGACGAGTGGTATTTTAGATCTTTGGAGCTGGAACTTGAACTAGCCTTTTCACTTGTTTCAGAGTAGTGGTTGGATTTTAAGCTGGAGCTACCATGCCTTTTCTCGCTGCTTTCCTGTGATCTATGATGACTTTTAGAATGTGAACTTTTTTGGTCCCTAATTTCTTCCGTTGTTGGGAGGCTTAAATTGTTGTAATGTTTATCATGTTTCTGAAAAGTATCCTCTTTTCTTTCCTTATTACGCTGATTCTCAGCATCATCTGCAATTTGTAAACGGTCAGACCTGTCTGAATCTGACAATAAATAGCCTTGCAATTAATAATTGATCATTAAAATTGATTGGTTAACCATTAATTTAATTGAGTAAATTAAAGTAATAAGCTACCGTTGCCATCATCATCATCGTCATCTTCTTCCTCCTCCTCGTCTGTGTGAACATTAGCCAAACCGAGGAATCCATTTTCCATGTAAGGATCTTCCAAGTCATCAATGTCATCTTCTTCTTCCTCCTCCCCATACGTTTTACTTTGGAGAGAAGGAGGGTCAGTTGGGACGTCACGCCGTTCTTCATTAGAAGAATGCCCATTACGGTACTGTTGTTCTGGATTCCCAACAACCACCTCCTCTTGGTCCGGGATTACGTAAGGTTCCTCCACATTATTTACTTCATCCTCTTCTTCTTCATCATCCTCTGAAGTTTCAGTGTTGGAATTAGAGTCTGATTCTTCTGATTTGCCCTCCACTTGATTTTGCTGCTCCGATACCATCCGCTTCCAGCCGCGTACAAGAGTGTCCGCTGCTGAACCAACAGGTCCTTCATTGCGACTTAACTGGTTGACAGTTCGTCCTATTCCAGTTTCGGCAAGATCCTGCACGGTTATTCGCAATCTTGAAAGTCTGCCCAAGTAATGGAGTAGCTGTAATAAATAAAAACAAACAAATATAAAATGTTTACTTAATCACACATCAAAACAAACGGTTGATTAAAAAATTATGCCAAGCCGGTAGGATTTCGCCGGTCTGTGGTTCCAAGTTAAACAACAATTCCATTTGACATAACTTAACTACATAACTAAAAGACTTGGCTACCAAACCAATAGTAAAGACAATATACGCTACATGTTAAAATACCTGTGCCTTTAGTAAATATATTTATACCTTTTCTTCTGGAGGTTCCTTCTTAATCTGCTTCTGGCAATGCAAAATAACATCAAGTGCTTTATTCTCAGCCATTATTTCAATCACATTCACGGGCAACAAACCACATTAACACTTTGATTGTTTGTTGACAAAAGTCAAAGTAAGTGCTGCTGCAGGCTACAAATTTGGCAGGTCTGCGAATTGGTGAGATTCCAGTCAGCACTCGTATTCAGTCGTAGCGGTACACACTAATTTTTTTAAAAAAATGCGTCAAATAGAATACAGAAGAACTCAACTATTAGTTTCACAGGAAGAGGGAACTATCCAAAATGTATTGCTAATTTGAGACGCCAAAAACAATTGACGAAATTAAGAACTATCACAGTGTACAACAAGATTTGAGCAGCCTTCAAAATTCTTTTCCGTGTTTCCAAACCCAGTTTTCAGTCTTTTTTGATTCACTCTGCAATTGACCTTGAACCGTATTCCAGCTGTATTTCTTCTTCACATTTGTTATTTAGGTCAGAGACTTGCAATCAACAATATGAAAACATTTGCACCAAGAAAAACACCATGAAAGAAACACTTCCAAATTTATCTTATCCTAACACATTTTAAATACAAAAAAATGTAGATTTTAGTAAACTCTTTCAGTTTATTTATGTTTTATAACTTTACAGTTAACAGAGGAAAGTTAAATCTAGAACTGTAGTAAATGCTTTAGACTGCAAGATAAATGCTAGAGATCTTTATAATTTGCTTAGAAATTTCCTCACGCCATACGTTCAAGCTTTTACAATAGTTAATGAAACTTCAGTTTTTGGGACAGCTAGTTTCACAAGTCCAGTTAACATACCAGTTAAATATATATAATATTTTAAAATATTGGATCGTAAACCAATCCGAAAAGCGCTTAATTCATAATTAAATTAATTAAAGTAAAACAAACTATTTTTTCTAGACAAATGCAAATTTTATGTCTACAAATTTTAATGTGATGCAGCAGCTGCTATAATTTACACAGTTGTGGTTGATATTTTGGTGCTAGGTGGTTGGTTCAGGCTGGGGATGATGATGATGATGATTTTGCTTCATACGAGTAATAGTTAATTCCTCTACTTATTGCAAATTTGCGTATTTACTATAACATTCTATATAACATCACCACACACCAGGTTTTACAATTGTATAAAGTATGAATGAAGTATATATATCATGTTCCTTTCAGTGTACATTTTAGTGTTAAAAAAGTTGAATATTATAATGTGTATTCTTAATGGCAGAATTGTATGTTGATTTGATGATCGAGAGTGAAATGTACAAAAGATGATTTACGATTTACGTTAAAAATCCCAATTAAAATTTAGAAGTCAGTCGTAGTAAATACTTATGAAGCACAGTGTTTTTTCTGTATTCTTGTATCAATGTATGCTAATGAAATGTACAATATATTAGGGAATAGGATCACCGCAACGATCTCATAAATGTGAAGGAGGAAAGACATGCATGATGATGGGAAAATGCACTTTCTTTTTGTGTGTGCGTGTGTGTGTATATATATATATTTGTGAGAGACTGAGAGAGTACAATATGAAAAACAGTTATATTTTGTTGTGTACCAACTCTATCTCTACTCTACACCATTTCTACCAAAGCAATATGAGGGTGTATCTCCGACTTAAGTCATAAACACTACATATAACCATGTTTATACCTGATAAATCTTACGTATACTACATAGTATACTACCTGTATACCATATATGTACTCTACACATCTCATGTACGACATACACATATGAGCTTTTACGCTCACACATATGTAAACAAGCAAACATCTTTCATACTTTGCTTGGTTCAATCAGCTGCCGTTGCAGTGCTATTGCTATTGTTTTGACTTGCAGAAAGAATGCACTATAGCATTTAAAAATCCAATATTCATTTTTATCATTACGGCTTCAGTTATGTGGGGTGCCCCGTTTCTTAATTGTGAAATTTCATAAGCTCGTACATTTTAATTAATTATTATAATAACATTGGAGCTTATTTTCACCCATAAGCTATCATATATCATCAAAATTCAACAATTAAGTGCTTATGAAATATCTGTTAGTAATGGAAGCACACTAGCCACCAAGACGAATGGTTAGAAAATGATTTACAATGGTTAAGCTAATTGCAAAAGTAAAAACCTAATTAAGGACCGATCAAGTACATTTTTACAACGCCGATGCAAGTCAAATATTCACCATTACCCTCAATAATAAATGCTATCAAGCAAGTGCAAACAAGAATACTCGGGGTGCCCCAGCCATCTGAAACATCAAATTATAGACTCATATATGACTAATTCATGTTTCATGGAAGTTGAATCGAAATTAGTAAATTGAAATTGAAAATTTAACCAGGTTGATTGTGGTTTACTTAAATTAACTCGAAAGACATTCAATCACAATCAATCACTGATTTACAAATTCTTTCTGAAACATAATTTATAAAACAACAATGTATAGTGGTAGGTAAATTTTTATTAGTAATTATAGGCTACATAGAGTAGAGTACAATAGAGTTTAAATGATTCCGAATTCATAACACAATTTGTAATTAATGAGCAATGAGCGTCATTTTAGCTGCGCAGCACGTACTTTTTCCATTTTGGAGAAACTTTGAAGCCTTCAGAAGGAATTAATGGCCACCCAGAACGCAATGCACAGGATCTCGCAGCTTTGACAAATTATAATTAACTAAATAACATTTTTGAACCCAAAATCAAAACAAAAGTGATAGTAATAAAAGGTTCGAGAGTTGACTTATTGATGGGACAGTCACAACATCGTAATAAATGGCGACAAATAATAATAAAAGCAACCTCCCGTAAGTTCTTGGAACAATCCAAAGATCACAGCGACCTTGAATTCTTCGTTAATTTCCTGCAAGCACGTCGCGCGACAGACACTATGGTTTGCTTCAGCAGGAGCGCTCCTTAAGTTACTCGGCTGAAAATTTAAAGATTTTGTCCTTAATTATTAAGTCCTTACCTTAAATAATGCGTGGATGAATTATTGAGTAACAATTTACGGTAAAGAATTGTGTTTATGATTTTTTACCATGCTGGCAGCTTCTAATATTAAACTTGAGAGATCCAAATGAAATCATCCATTGGCATAGTGCCGTTTCAAGAAGTTCTGAACCAAGTCAAAGTTTGCGTTGGAGTTCCACTCGTTGATGGGGGTTTAATATTTTGGGCGCCCAACGGCATCTTACTGAAGTATGGCGACTCCTATAAGTATGAGATACATCGTTCTAATCAAAATGGAACAAACTTTGTTAGTATTCAATTAAACGTAAGATGATTCTACTTAAATATATACAAATTAAGATAACACAGCATTATATATATACCTCTCGTACCAAAGATGTTACTGGCATCACAAAATATTGCGGAATTGAATTAAATCACTTGCAGCCGGAACTGGATTTAACTGTAGAATTCTGGCTAGTAGTTAACCTTCTCAGCACCAGTGGCCTTCACCAAATCCCCAATAGTCGTGGCGCCACTGCTACTGAAAATGGAGAAAATTTTCAATGGCTGAAAGTAATTATTTGTCGTTTAAATTGCTTCAATGCTTGTTTAACAGGGATATACACACGCAATGTGGTGGTTAACAAGCCTAGTCCTAGTTAGATTGGGGCAATTGATTCCTCAGGGCAGCCCAAAAAAGTAGTTACGTTGATGGCACGGTCATCTTTAGACATTTCTGCCTCACGTTCCATAATGCGCAACTAGATTCAGTCCATGAGGTACTTGCGATGATTACTTGGAGAATTGAAGTTCCTAGACGTTGGTAACGGTGGCTCCACTCCTGTAGGGTACTGTTAATTCAAGAAAAAACCAATTTGTAAAGATTAATGTGGCGCCACAGTTTTTACAAAGTAGCGTTCGTTTAATGGAATATCATAATTTGTATACTTAACGTCATAACTAACGCAGAACGTCCAAACAATTCTTGCTGACGAAGAGTTAATGAATCCATTGCGTTGACGTGGCATTGTTAAGCCAACTTGAGGCATGATGTGAAAGCTTAGCAGATGCTCCAAAAGCTGATGATATTGAAGACCCCCCTGAAATTTTGGACATAGAATGTGTGTTTTTTAATTTGAAGTACCCGTAACATTACTAAGATTAATAATATGGTGCTAAACATAGAAATCGTAATTGACATTAAAGAATTGGTGGAAAATTATTCACCTTTCTGACCTATGCTTAAATTGTGAGAATAAGCTAGCTATTGGTTGCGCAACTGTAACAAAATATTCAAATATGAATTAAACCGGAAATTAATTGGGTTGGCTACAAAAACGATGTGACGAAAATTGGAGGAGGTTGCGAAACAATCAAATAACAATACACCTTCTTCACAGTTTACAATCTTTACTAATACGGATTCCTATAATTCCAAATCCCTCGTGCAATTAATGATCCAAGATAACTAGTCCATTGTACTTGCTACTTTTATTTCAAAGAAGCACGATTTTGACCTTAAGATCAACAGAAGTCCCGAGTCCGTCCAACAATGTCAAAGCTCCTGTGGTCCAGCACTTGGCATCAAGAAGCAGCTGGCTCAACAAAAACCGGTTAATCAATTCTAGGTTGATTGTTTTTGTCACATTTAACTTCCACAGACGTGGCGCCACAAGCCTGCTGATCATGGAGAAAACATTAAATCTGGAAGACAGTATTGGTTAATTAATATTTTTATGCTTGTTAAGATTTGATTTACCCATGTAAACTGATAGTATTATGACCGAGTCCGAGCCCACAATAGAGATGCACTGGAGCTATTGATTCCTCCTGACGTGTGTAATAATTAAAGTCGGTTTGATGACAATCCAAATTGGAGCTGGATGGTTTTCTTCCACCAATTAATTCATGGCTGGATTGCGTCTCGGAGATGCAGCAGTGCGTCATGGGGAGTCATGGAGAGAGTCGTGCATGTTAGGAGAGTTGAAGTTGAGATAACAACATGCCCACTGAGCTGCAATTTTGGATTTAAGTTACTAAAACCATAACCACTGGCTGCAAAGCATTTTAATGCTGTGGCGACACTAAATTGCAGAAAGAAATATTCATTGATTAAAATATAATATCATAACATTTAGTTATTTATGCTCTGCTAACGCACAAAAACTCACATTGTTGACAATACGCCGAGTCCATGCATTGAAGTAGGAGAGGAAAGGTGAGAGGTTAAATAGGCTGATGACTCCACGTGAGTTTGGAATAAAAATGCTCTGATGTAAGTTTTCATACAACTACACTTACTAACTCTGAGATTAAAACAATTGTACTCAAACCTGTCCGGTGAAATGGATAACTCTGCGCAGAATGTGTTGGAGTCGACTATCATATCCAAGTGGTGCCACTAAATTGGCAATTAATGGATATTTCACCATAATCGGATGTGGTGGAAACTCATTTCACTTAGTCGTTGTTTGTACAAGAGCAACTGGTGGACTAATAATGACAGCTTCTTTGATTGTAATGAAAAGTGATTGATTTACATTTTAGAAAAAACAACAAAAAATAGTGAATGAATAAAACGAATTCCAATTAAGTAACGGGGCGCCCCTGAATTATGATTGAAATGGTAAAAAACTTAAATTGTATTAAAATAGGGTGCTATTTTCACAACAGTACAAAAACTGCAAGTCAAAACAATACCAATAGCATTGCAACGGCAGCTGATCAAACCAAGCAAAGTATGAAAGATGTTTGCTTGTTTACATATGTGTGAGCGTAAAAGCTCATATGTGTATGTCGTACATGAGATGTGTAGAGTACATATATGGTATACAGGTAGTAAACTTTGTAGTATACGTAAGATTTATCAGGTATAAACATGGTTATATGTAGTGTTTATGACTTAAGTCGGAGATACACCCTCATAAAGCAAGGGCCAAGTCAGTCAAACACTGTTACTTCTTCTATTACAGATTACAGGTATTTGTTCACTTAACTTTACAATTCAAGTATCATGTCTCAATTTTTATCATATCATGTTCATCACAATCACGGATATCGGACAGAAAACTTTTTTTTGAGTCTGTCTGTTTAATTTCAAGTAAACGTGCTGACGGCAATAAAATGAATGATAATATAATGGTAATGTAATACAATATGCTGCTACTACTACTACTGAATTTTTACTACGTTCAGTCTTTTGACGTACGTAACGTACCGTACGAGGACTGAGCTACGTTAACATGCTAGTTATATTCTAAAGTACTCTCACGAAAAGCACTACAAGAAAAATGTTCCCTTCTTCATTCAGCATGCATGTGTGGATGGATGATGTTAGTTAGTTTAGCGAAGGAATGTATTCAACCAAACCAAAACCAAGTGTACAACGTATGATGTACTTACTGTCGTATGGTTGCGGTTGTTTTCTAAGCAAAAATACTCACTCATATGAGGATGTGTATATTTCAGGATGTACGTGTACTCGTACTCTACATTTCTTTTTTTGAGAATTATAAGTACCAGGTACAAGCATGTGCTCTCTGATTGCAAGAGAATAAGAGAGGTTTGATATGTGAGAGTGAGATGTGTATATAGTAATATTGTTTTTAAAAAAAAGTGTAAAGAAAGATGCAGCTACTAGCTACTACGACTTCTGTCTGTTGCTTCACAGATTTATGATTCTTTTATCTTTAAACGTACCCTACCTACCTTGTGTGTATTTTGAAATGCACATTTACACACAAACACACACTTTGTAGTGTACCATATTATTCTCACCGCACCACATACACTGTACTACTGTACGTGTACACTATTTTTTACAACAAACAGTCAGTGCTCAGACCCCTAACTAGGGGTCCTGGACCCCTAAGTAGGGGCCCTGCTTGGACCCCTAAGTAGAGGTCCGGGACCCCTAAGTAGAGGTCCGGGACCCCTAAGTAAGGGTCCTAAAAGCTGGACCTCTAAGTAGAGGTCCTGGACCCCTAAGTAAGGGTCCAAATATAATACTTTACAAAACGAAGTTTTCGAAAGTTTTGAAAGTTCAAAACAAATACTAACGTGAGTAAAAAATGTGATAATAAGTATTTATGAACATATCACATGTACATAAGAAACAAAAACTAAATTTAAAAAAATCAATTGATTTATTTGAAACTTAGTATACACGGGTTATTTTACATAATGAATCAGCTGGTAACATTAGAAATTAAATTCACTAAGTATTTCGAAAGTTAGTGCGCGAAAATTTAAAATATCGACCCATTTAATTGAAACTGAGTATACACAGGTTATTTTTTATGATGAGTCCACTGGAAACATTAGAATTTAAATTCAGAAAGGATTTCGAAAGTATATGCGCGAAAAATTAAAAAACCAATCGATTTAATTGAAACTCAGTATTCACCGGTTATTTTTCATGGTGAATCAACTGATAGTTTTAGATTTTAAATTATATTTTAAATAATTACTTATTGCAATGAAGTTATGAAATGCAGTTGTAATAAATTCTGTTAAAATTTAGAGAACGCACTTTTACTTACTACACTATTCCATTTAGATTTCTACAGACCATATTACTATGTAGACTATATACTATGTATTTCAGCATGTCAAATAACCTGTAGATCCTGCTTTTCAGGTAAATCAAATGATTTTTTAAATTTTCGCGCGTATAATTTCGAAATACCCAGTGAATTTAAAATATAATTCGACTAGTAGATTTATTATGCAAAATAACCTGTGTATACTGAGTTTCAATTAAATCGATTGTTTTTTAAATTTTCGCGCGTATAGTTTGAAATACTCAGTGAATTTAATATCTAATATAAACAGCTGATTTACCATATAAAATAACTTGTGCATACTGATTTTCAATTAAATCGATTGAATTTTAAATTTTCGCGCGTATACTTTTGAAATACTCAGTGAATCTAAAATCTAATACAAACAGCTGATTCACCATATAAAATAACTTGTGCATACTGAGTTTCAATTAAATCGATTGAATTTTCACAATTAGTGTGACATTACGCTCTACACTGTACAAGCCCCCCAAATGACCAAATTTTCATTCTTAAAAAGTGATTTCATTGCTTTCAAATATTCTGCTTAGGACCCTTACTTAGAGGTCCTGGACCCCTAAGTAGGGGTCCAAATTTAAAAAAAATATTTATTGAAGTCATGGATACTTTTAAAAATTCGGGGTAAATACGTTAATTACCAACAAAAATTAAACATTTTTTTAAAATAAATACAAAAATTTTAAGACCTTGCTCTACATTATAATGAATTTAATCTCATATTTTACAAATTAAATTCATTTACTCAAAATCCACACGGTGAAAAAAAAATGCTGCACGGTGAAAAAATCTTAAATTTTATTATGTTTATAAAACCGATTTTTAATGTTTGTTACTCTTTAACGTTTTCTGTTACAAAATTATTTTTGATAAAAATGAATTTTTGGACCCTTACTTAGAGGTCCAGGACCCCTACTTAGGGGTCGGACCCTTACTTAGGGGTCCCGGACCTCTACTTAGGGGTCCAAGCAGGGCCCCTACTTAGGGGTCCAGGACCCCTAGTTAGGGGTCTGAGCACTGACTGACAAAGGTTAGAAGCTGAAGGAAGGAATAATATGTAGGGTGAAATTAAAGCATGTCTTTAACATTGGTAGCTAGCTACTGCCGGCGATGATGTCGAAGATGATATTTAATGCTGTTTAACCTAATTCTTATCTTACTCACTATCAGTTACTTAGGCTTCTAATGTCTAAATTATATGTATGCTGAATCTACACATCAAGATCAAATCAAGGGGGTATGCAAATTATGAACATTTTCTATTCTTATGCTCATCCAATTGTCTAGCAAAGATAGCATTATCAAATTCTCTTTTCCATCTTGTGCTTTGAGGAGGTTGAGGGTGGTAATTATTTTGTTGTTTTGTTTATGTTTCCATAATATCCTGTATTGTTTTTGCGTATTTACTACACTATACGCTCGTACTATGAGATGAGGAGGGTATGGAACAGTAAACATTTCATATTGTTATGTCATTTATTATTGTTCATGCATGCAAAATTTATTCCTGAAACATTTTAGGCAAAATGTTTGTCCGATTTCGCATCTCTGATTAAACAGCAAAGGGATTCATATGCATTGCAATTCTTGAGTTGTCTGTAAAAGCTCCACCAACACGATTCAAATATTCCAATTAATATTTCATGAATCGTTAAAACAAGAAATAAAAATACCATCAAATTTGTTGAAAGTGTTTATTTAAGTACAAATTAAAGGTATAGAAGTATTATTTTTATGACTGCATTTCTATTCCACGTATACCTACCTACATTTTGCCGGCACGGTTTCTCTTACTAATCATGTATACAACACACGTATGTATTAGAAAGATAATTAAAGTTAGGCAATGTACCTTATAGTTGTAACATATTTGAAAGGTAATGTAAAATATTCGCATATTTTGCTTGTGCATATTAATACGTTCCTTTTCCTACTTATCTGGTATACCTCTCATATATACCGAGTTAGGGTTTGGGGTTCGTAAAGGTACAACAGATCTCCGTTTTCTTTCATAATCAGAATCAGGGGTCTGCTTTTAATTAGTGTTTTCTTGGAACTTCACTCTTGATTTAGAATTACTTTAATTAATGATTTCTGTTCTGTATTGTATTACCACTAATGTTTGTAGAAACTCAAGAAAACATTTACTAGCCATCAATCGATGGTTATGATTAACGGCTTTCCCGTTCATTTCTCACGTAAACCGTAGGAATTGCTAAAACCGAATGACCAAAGAGCGTAATGATAATTTACTTGCTGTGCTGGTTTATTGTAACTTGAAATGCATTTAGTTTTTAGTGAATATATGTATTATCATGTATCATCAGAATTAAAGGTTTTTCCCATAGACATAGGAGCTTATATATTTAGAACAGATACTTTCATTATGTATTTAATATAATCCAACGTTTCTCTGGTTTTTCCTAATTCCGAAGGTGTGATGAATGATACGTTTAATATATAAATATATATACCTAATGTTCTAGAATGAATACGATGTTTTGACTGCGTATTAGAAATACCAGTTGGACGAGTTTAAGAAATAAAGGCAGTTGAAACTGAAATGTAGATGGTCAACATACTTAGGTAAATTACGATATGATGAAAGGAGCTTCAAGATAATATGAAGTTGAAATTTTCCATTGCTAAAAGCGTGTACCTCGATCTCTGAATTTTACATGTTCATGGATCCATGTCTTACATTTTTTCCAAGAATCCTATGCGTACAAACAATATTGAATGAAAGCTCTTCATATTAATATCTGGAGATTTTGTAGTGATTTTTCCTGAATTCTTTAAAATCCTTAAATGTGACATAGATGAGTGTAGATCCAATTGAATCATAGCCTATTTTGTTTACTTGAACTTGATTTGCATTAATTTACGGGTTTAGGAAATAAGTACCCAAATATCGTGGGTAAAATTATTGAGTATATTGGTAGCTCCTGCTACTGTTGTTACGTTTTAATAAAATGTCATTTCATGGAAATGATACGGACCGGCAACCGAAAGAAGTCATATTTTTTTTTACATTTGTTGGATTACGTCAAACACTTCCTTGATACACCCGGAAGCAAAGGAAAGCATCAATATGTATTGGAATATAGTATGTATATGGTTATGCTTGCTTGTCAATCTCAATTGGATATATGGAATTATGGAGCCCAAATAAAGTGTGTTGAATATTTTATGAGATGCATAATTTAGAATGATCTTGATACTTGCTTCTGAACTTGTGCCAATTTTTCTACTTTTTTCCCGAGGTCTGATCTGATGCATTGCGTTGGTTGGTTGGAAGTAGTAATTTTTTTTAGTCTATCACACAGCTTGAAGGGCCTTAAAACAGAGCAATAGTATATAAATATATATATACAATATGCATAGATATGTATGTTTAAATTGTCATGCGATGTTATATGCATGTACTATATTTGTACGCATTTCTATGCATCAACCGTACCATGTAAGTGATACCATGTGATATGAATATTATATTCGCTTCGAATACATGTATTACGTATACAAACCATCAACTATAACCAAATTGTGTTATGCATCGATTTTTTTCAAGGCCTTTAAAGGTCAAACAGCCGGCTTCTTCTTCCTTCCTGGCACTGCTCCATACTAATGCAGATACACTCCGGATTAAAACAAAGTACTTCCTACTTTTACTGCATGGAGTTTTGAGAACTTGCGCAACCAGTATTAGTTGTTTGTGTTACGTCCACGAACTCATAATTCTGTGAGCTGACTAGCATATAGTATTACATATTACAATGCAAGCGCATCCAAATAGCGCTAGCAAAAAGTAATTAGCAATGCATGCTCTGGTTCTGATTGCCGACAAGTCTCTCTCCGTTGCTCTGCTTTCTGGAGTTCTGCAATCAGTACAATACGATAAAATAAGACACTAGGCCGTTTCGTTTTGCCGATAGCCAATGCATAATCGCACACGATTTTAGAAGGCCTTGGAATTAAACGAAATTACTGGTATTGATTCTTCTATGTTTATTCAGCATATTATACGCTATTGATTTTTGCTCGTTGTCACCTTGTATTACCATTCCAAATTGAATATAAAGAATGTATGGATTTGACTGAGGTTCTCAACTGTTTTTATGTATTTTAATTGGACTTGATTATTGAAAATGTCTTGTGATTTTTAGCGGGTACATGCTGAAAATTGTTTTGAAGGATGATGAAAAAGTTAAGATGATGGTTATGCTTACATAATATGGACCTGGACAAAGTTGTGTTATATATACTGGTTCTTTGAATCTTGTACTCAAGAACCTTGTATATTTCCATCAGTTCATGCATCAATATGCGATGTTACGAATGATGAAAATAGCACCACGTAAATGGGCCGCATTCGCTTTTTGACAACTTTAATTGACAACATATACTACAAGAGCTGCAAAAGGAGCGAAAAAGTATGAGCATTATAATTTTTGCTAACGCTATGGAAAATCTTATATCTGACTAAAAGTTGTATAAAGTGGACTGACACACGAATAAAAATTTGTTGACCATTCCAAATTTTCTTACGATGACCAAGCCAAGTCAAGATGTTTGTTGCATGGACTCGGAAGTATGGATGAGACAATGTACAAGGTGGCTTTAGCACCCACGACATCATCATATCAAAGCTGAATGTATAAACGCTTGCGACAAAAACATAGTCATGCATGTACGCATGAAACCTTATGCTTTATGCGCAAGGTACGCTTTAGGAAATGCTTGTAGGTTTTTACACCACTACATATCAACTTCCATGGGTCCCGTACAAACATTACACACATGATGCAGTCAATAATGCAGTGAGTGGCATTACTTCGTAAACATACTTAAGAAGTGGAGGCAGCTGATCTAAGCAGGAGTCAACTCAAAAACCATCAAATCACATTTTGTTAAAACTAAATTATATACAAAGCAACCAGTACGTTATATTTAATGGTAGGTTTCACTCTTTTCACTACGGTATAAGTATCACCTTTTGTGCACCTTTGATACCAAATATATGCGACAATATAATAGTCAATGAAGTTACTAAGAAGCAAGAATTTCTTTTAAATCAACATTTGGTGGACCAACAATAAACAACTACTTAATAATACATTCGTAGGTATGCAATACAAACCAGTGCACACCGTTACATCCTTATGTTAGACACGAGACCGAGTAACAGGAAGATTTATTACTACATCTACTACTTTCTTATTAATTTTGTAGAGTGCGAGTGAAACGTTAATTATACTGACGAGGAAGGAAAACTATTTTTCTGTGTAAGACATTTATTCTGGACTGGGTTACCTTAAGCGTGGAGAGCTTATCATCATTCACCATTGTATCATAAAAGTAAGGTCTTACATTTTTACCCTATTCACTATTTATTGAGCTGATATAAAGTCAAATGAGTAATGCATTCAAGACCTGATCTTGCAGTTCCGTCTGGTATGAGACTAGAGTTTTATGCAGTTTGTGATGTTATTTAGAGTGGGTAATTGATTTGAGAAATGTTAGCTTTCATGGAATAATTTAATTGGATCAATCGCATTAAATCCAAGGCACACTTGACACCTCATAAATACTGTAAACTCGTGCATTTTAAACTTTCATATCGTGAAATATCCTAAGCATACTTTCAATGTCAAATAGGTACAATAATTTGCTAGATTGTGGAGGAGCTCTTTAGTTGCCTACTGTCGCAGTATACTTACCACATTCTCTGTCATTTCTAACTTTCTCCAGATATCAAATCATAATTCCAGCAGCTATGCTATGCACATGGCTGTGGTGATTGTACAAACAATTTGTAATTATCAATGATCTACAATGCGATTTGTTGGTATTCACTCTTTCCGATTTCCAAGCATACGGTTAGATTAGAAAAATTATGCATGATTACATGATGCATAGGGATGTATTACACCTTACACATGTTATTATGTACAGGTGCACCATAACATGCACAAGCAACTGATAAAACCTTACTTGATGCTTTACGAAAACGTTTAACTTTATATAGTTTGTGATAAAATACTTTTACCTAAAATACCTTGATGAAAGTAATGGTTGAGTTGAGTAATATACATATGTAACCAGAGTATTCTTTATGTTCATAAAAGGTTGCTAGTGTTGCGCTTTGTGCAGCAGAAGATGAGTTGAAAAGCCCTATATGATAAAACTTTATAGCCATTCGTATTCGTTATTCGTCATCACACACGATATGATGCTTTTGAATATTGCAAATGAAAGGAGTAGATCATGCAAACATATTGATATATTCTTTGGGAGCTATAGTATAGTTGAAATAAAAAATGGGGAATGTGAAATAATTCCATGATTTTTAGATCGATATTTTACGTAGATACATACTTAAACGGAACTGACAATGATAACCCGTTTTGATCTTTGTCATGTAATGATATTACATACGTTCAGCTTCATCTTCATCGCATGAAATTTATGCTGGAACTACGTCATTTTTAACACCCAATCATCTTCCATCTTCAGTCAGTCTGATCTGGTTAAAAGAGGTATAGGCATTTTCTTATACGATTATCTAGTTTCTCGGACTTTCCATAAGGAATACTTAAGATGTTGACGTCCAGTTCAGTGATTTAAAATGCTAATAATCACTAATGCAATCATATCTCCAAATCACGTCTGTTTTAATTTAAGTAAACAGTAAGTTGCATGCTCTGCATCTCATTATTTCCAAAAGTTGTTTTGGTAGTCGAAACTTTATTTTGTTGCCCATTGTCAAATCATAAGAGATTTTATGAACTAAAGAAGAGAAAATCGTGTTTAATCAATCATGTTTTTTGGAAACGTGATTTATTGAATTTGGTTGATGTCAAATCAAATGCTGATGCGTTTATACAGAATTCGTTTTTTCTTTAAAGCTCTGTAATCTTGGAAAGCGGTGAATAAGATTCAATTCGGGATTGTAATCTATCTGTAGTTAGTCATTTGTTTATACGATGCGTAGATATTTGATAATTACGTACTTTTGTATGAAAAACGATTACTGTGATAATAACTGAAACTGTCGTCCTGTAATTTCTGCTTTCATACAACTAAAAATAGCTCAGTACATCCACTACGGAAGCTTTGAGCTTACCGAAGTTAACTGCAGTGATGACCAAAGATAAAACATATAGCCAAAGCCCACGACACGACATTCTTCACTCTACTGCTCATATTATTGATAACATTAGAGTTTGGTTGGAATAGTGACAGACAAGCTGTAAGTTTTTTATGTATGCAAATACATATATGTTTACAAAATATGAGCTTGTTTAATGTAAGTTAGACTACAAGTTATGACTGTGGTTTCATATTTTTACCTTTTCCTGTCCTGATATTTTGTATGGTCAGAACAGAAAGGAATCCATGCACATCAAAAATATTATTATGCTACTTTCATCGATGACTGTTTACTTAACAGATAACATGTCAAATCGTACGTTTTTTCTCATGCGTAAAAACTCTCAATCGTATCTCAGACTCCTCCGTGTGTCATAAAACTTCTTTCCTAGTCACAAAATGTTTGTCGTCATCAATCCAAGCAAGCCATAAATACTTCCATGAAGTTGTTATTCACCCTATTCTCGAGTGTCAAATCAATTCATGTGCATGATAATATCACATAAAATTATTGTTGAATCATTCAACTTGAATGGTTCATTCAGCTTTTTCATTAGCTCATAATATTATAGTTGAAAGTTCAGCAAAAATGTCAATTATTTTTAGAGTCAGCAGACGCGTATTCAGCAGTGTCTTTCTTTTGAATGCTCTCAATAAACTGAATATGAATTCATTTTTGTTCTTACATTTCAACAGGACAAAACTAACCTTATTTCTGAGCCTTATTTGGAACTTGTGCATTTCATTAAGACGCCGCTTTCATGTCAAATTATCCTACATGGTTCAGTTCGACGATTTGAGCTCCATCCTTACAAGGTAATTGAAAACTCAGTTTAATCCGGTCAAGAATATTATATCGAATGTAATGTATTTTGTACAAAGTCATTCTCTATTGCTAACTGTGCACATGTGAATTAATATGACTAACGCGAGTGAAAGTTAGCCATGACTGCAGTGCAGTCAACATTGCTCGTTGCTTGTGCATCTCTGATGCATTCACAGTGTACGGCTTGTGCCATAATGTCAATGTATATTAACTCGCAGTTATCTTTTTATTATTTTCCAGATATCAACATCATGTTGGAGAATATGATAAAGCCAAATGGGAGCATACGGTTGAGCAACGCATATTACATGGAATTACCCACATCCCAACGAAATCTGCAAAGCTACAGTCAGAATTAATCGATTTGGACCTAGTCAGAGGTATTATTAAAATATAATGATTATGATGTACACTAGCACTATGATTGTACACGACATATATTGGATAAGAATGCAGGATATAATATTTGCAAGCTTTGTATTATATTTGTTGCGTGATGTGTGTGTAACCTCAAATCAAACGTCAAAAGCTTTCTCAGTATTGTTTCACAACTACAGCATGTAAAAGTCTCATTTTGGTTTATTATCGTAATTGATGCAGAAGCATTAACAAACAATATTCGCTAACCCTCTGTTCTTATTAGTATAAAACTATTTTGTGGCCTTGGAACAGCATTTCAGTAAAATAACTCATATTCTGGCATTCGCTGAGCAAGTGAAAGTACCAAACTGTACCATAATTATACTAAACACCCTTCTGCAAAGTTCTAGGATAGGTTTTTTGTTATCCCAGAAATTTTGCTATAATTAGACTTGAATGGTGCGGCTCGTTAAAAAAGCCTGATGTATAATTAAAAGTTAGGGTACAGCATGTTTGACATTGACGATTATGGTAAACCGGAAATTTATTGTTATTCTCAAATAGTTTGTTACTTCAAGGTCTAATTAAAAATATTTTTATTTGTAGGATCATCATTTCCAAAAGCAAAACCAAAGCATGGGGTATTCACCGTTATTAGTCAGGCGTCATTACGGTTCTTCTTTCTACCAATTTTTCACGAATGGTGGTCCGCCCAGACGTCACCCCGACTGTTCTTTTTGTTCATAGTACTTTACGTAACTCAAATAGTCAATTTACTTCTGTATTGGAACTGCTGCCCATTTCTGTTGGGCAGTGGAGTTCCTGTGAACAGTACCATCAAGCTTGTTAACCAACCTGTATACCATGGTCCGATGCTTCAACATGAGCAGCTTCCGCTGGGTCAAAGTTTTCATGGTTATGATGGAACCTTTAAGCCGGAAGTCCAAAGCAGTGAAATACTCTCACCACTTGTACTCATGATCATCCTCACAATACTCCACTCTCAAATTGTTGCAACTCATAGCTCGAACACTGGCAAGTTTGGAGGAGGCTCCATCTTCAGCAGTCACAAGCACCGACAAAATAGTGGTGGAGGAAATGCGAGTAAGCAGCGTAATAAGCGTCGGCGGCATCATCCCAGGAGAAAGTCAAATACATCAAAGTCTCCAGCACTCACTCCTCCGGTTGTGGTCGCAAGTACAAGTAGTAAAGCTCAAGGTGCTTCTCCAGACCATGTATGCAGCTCAGCAGCGGTAAACAAAAAGGTTTTATTTGAAGATGAGTCAAAGTCATGGACAAGTTCAAATTCTGACAAAGATGAAGGCATTGCGGAAGAATATATCAATGAAAATCATGACAGTGGAGAAAATGAAGCAGTTGAGCACAAAGTAAGCATTGTGCTGAAATCTGAGCCTCAGTCAAATATTTCTGAGAAGATTATCGAAGCAAATGTTACAGCTACCGTGAAAGCATTTTTGGAAGAACCGAGCGAAGCAGAGCCGACTGTCACCATCACCAGGAATGAGTTGCAGATTCCAAAAGCGAATGCTCACGGGATGGTATCATCTTCTGCAGAGGTATCTCCTATGCCAGAAAAAAGATCAAATCTTCGGAAAAGAAATTTAAGCAAAATGTCGGAAGCAAGTACGACCAGTTTCAGTTGTGCAGATTGCAGTAGCAACAATAATGATTCTACTTCCGAAGATGACGGAGCTGGACCTGTAGATTTGGATGATGATGACGTGAGATCAAAGTCAGAATGGACTGCAGTTACAACAAATAGCGAAGATGAAGATTATGGGGAGGATATTCATTCCGATGATGATGATAATAAAACTGACAGTCAAATGAATGACCATCCTTTTGCTTGGGAGTTTGAAAAGGTTTGCTTTAAAGAAAAACAATCATTTTACCATGTTGTTTCTTATGATCCTTTTTGTAATTACATTAGTTTTGTTTGATAGAAATCTGCAAATAATACTGTAAGTCCGAGTTGTGCATCATCAGACAAAGTCAGTTGTACAATTTGGGTTGGACAAGATGCTAAAAAGGCAGATCTGACGGTATTGGATATTAGCTCGTCAATTATTGGCAAAGTGGAATGCATTAGGGAGAATTCTGATTATCTTTATTTAGGTGAGCTCATTTTTAAAAACAAAAATATTCTTGCCAAATTATATTTTAATCGAATATACTGAAATTCATTAACTTAAATAACCTACTTTCCTTTGAATTATTGTAGGAATCTTTTTCAGCGGTTTGCTTGCATTTTTACCTTGTTTATGGAGACTTAAGCAAGGGTTTGACTTTGAAGATTTTGAATTAACAAAGCTTGGGTTTTATGTTTCTTCTGCCATAAGTTGTGCGTACGGCGAGGATTTGAGGTAATAAACAGCAAGAAACTTATAGTAATATAAACATAAAATACTTCTTTTAGATTACAAGTTGAAATAATTGATTTTAACCTTTAATTCTAGGTCAAGAATAATGATAGTGATATCCGTAGCTGAGCGACTTTGTTTGGGAGTTTGTGTATTTTTTCTGTTGGCAGTTGCAGAAAAAACTTACAAACAAAGATTTCTTTATGCCAAGCTTTTTTCTCGATTGACATCATCTCGCAAAGCAAAGAAATCCGGTATACCTCATTTCAGACTTAATAAAGTCAGAAATATCAAGACATGGCTTTCAGTTCGATCGTACCTGAGAGTAAGTTGAAGAAGATATGATATTATTGTCATTGTTGTAATGTGATTTTGTCATTAACATGCAAAACCAAAGCATACATATTCTATCATCATCATATCTGGTTATAATAATGGACTTAATGGATTTTGCTCATTTGTAGAGACGAGGACCTCAGAGGTCTGTCAACATAATCGTGTCGGCAACTTTTATAGCAGCGCTAATTCTCATATTTTTCTTGTCTGTGGAGCTACTTAAGGTAAGAGTGTAATATATGTATAAAGTATTCTTGTCATGTTGCACTAATATGCTGTCAAGATAGAGGGATAGATGATGATAGCTTTTGCTAATGGCATTTGGAAACTGTAATTGGTTTTTCAGGATTCGAATCGGCTTTACTATTTATACAATGTGGAAGTCATTGCCTGGTGCCTCTGTCTTGGTATTTATCTCATGCGTTTCATGACGTTGGGCTCAAGAATCAGCCAAAAGTACCGCAACCTTTCTGTTATCATTACAGAACAAGTAAGAAAATATTGAACTCCATTCCATTCATTGACATAAACGCATTAGCAAATTATCAAAATGTGCAAATTAGGATATGCTAGGTTTTTTTTTGCTGAAACCGTGCTGCCATTCAAATGGCCATATTCATATTGATTTTGTGTCCTTTTCTATATAAACCCTATATTCTAAAATAATCGTGTTTGCTATATTTCAGCTGAATCTCTATCTCAAAATGGAACAGAAACCTCACAAGAAGGAGGAGCTATTGGTGGCTAACAATGTTCTTAAATTGGCAGCTGAGCTACTAAAAGTGAGTATTTTTATGTGCTTTACAAATCTTTCATAAATTAAAAAAGTGGAGACATTTGACTATTCCCAAAAAGAAGGTTTAAAGTAGTAGTACAAATTTATCCCTGGTTCTTATCATTGAAGCATGCAATTTTACAGTTTTAGAAGCATACAATATGTACAATATTTATTAATGGTTTCCCGTATTGCTTTATCCTTCTTCTCTGTGATCATAAACTGTTTTTCTTTTCGATATCTTATGAAAATATGTACAAATGATAAATTGTCACCTGAATCATCCCTTGCTGCACCTGAGTTTTTAGTGTGATTATAGCCTAGCACAAATTCATCATATCAGTTTGTTTGCGTAGCGCTTTTTTCATACATTTTCCTTTGATAAGTAGTGAAACCCGTTATAGCTTTTGTTATCAGGGACGACACAGCGTCATATTGTCATTGCTGGAGGCTTTTATTACATCAGAACGGGAACTTTTATTTTTACCCACATACGTGCACAAATGAGTCATAATTATATTTTTGACGGTGTGTGTAATCTTTCGCCCTCTAGGAATTGGAAGATCCGTTCAAGATATCAAGTTTCGCAACCAATCCATATCTGTATAACGTGACGAGGCTAGTCATTCTTTCCGCCTTCAGTGGAGTTCTCTCAGAGATGCTTGGGTTCAAGTTGAAACTGTACAAAATAAAAATAAAGTAAGAAGGGTGCGGATATATTTCTTCATGATGAAGCGGATGAGCCGGAAAAGGAGTAAACATCAACGGATGATAAGATATCAATTATTATGCATGGTAAAACAAGTTACCTGTTCATCTCTCTGGTGAGAAACCCCCAACCAAGTGCAAAAGAAGTCTTGGATAGTATAACGGAGCTTTTAGAGTTTGTTCCGAATTTGTATGGTATCGAATATGAAATCCAGAATCTGAAATCATAATGAATGTACCTAATCGAAGTACCCACACATCACATTAATTCACATCATATTAATCGTTGCTTCTTGTTAGCGTCAGCCATCACCTGTCTATTTACCTGGTATACTTGGGAATGTTTTAATTGTGTAACAGTCGTAATGCTTAATGTCAATTGTCAATCCTAACTCGTACAAATAGGGTGGCATGGATGGAATATAAAGAGAAAAAATAGTGCCAAAGTTTCTGGTATGCATTATGCCATAATAATATTATCCATGTACCGTTATTAACCTACCACCTTGATCGTAGACCTCAAATGTGGGTTTAGTTAACCGTTACTTCATTGGGCCGGATGTTGTAATAATTTTAACCTTATAGCAGGCGCACACATAAGTAATTGTTCTGTGAGGAGTCATTACACTTTAACGCATAGACACAGTGCAATTTAGAAAACATGGTGCAATAATAATAATTATTGTAGAATTCGGAGATGACTTTTTGGCAGTTACTACAAAAACCGAATGCAATTAAGCAACAACTTCTCATCTATTTTGTCGAGGGCAGCCTTGTTGCGTTGTATGATTTTTTAGTTGATTGTTCGAACAGTTACATAATATTCTCAGATCATGGATGGTGCATTGCATGGCATCTATGTTTTGTTGCATTCTATGCAACACAAAAACTTCACTTCATATTGTATTAAAAACTGCAATAATCTCACTAGAATAGTAAGTAATAGATTTAATAAGATTGTTTTGTTACTTGATTTACTACTAACTACTACTACTAATCCTAGCTTTCAATAAATTATAACTCTACTTATCTGTCCTGTGTGATATTTTGTCAACTAAAGACCCAAAAATTTTATATTCCAGTGTCAATGGTAGATATTTGTGTTTTAAAATTTTAAGGGTTTGTTAAATTTTAAGTTTCACAACCTATATGTATTTACTGCAATCTCCTTTTAAATATCCATGCTGCCCTTTTATCCATTCACTACTTACATATGAATCTACTTAACCTACATATTGTGCGTAACGTATCCAAATATGTAACAAAAATCACTAATTTAATTGATTTGAAATATTATAAATAAACTTACCTCTGTGTAATTTAAAATCTATACCTGCTCGTAATTTGCAATAATTTTTGTTAATCATGATGTGAAATGTGGTGTCAACTTTTGTCACTAGTATGTGGATATCTCAATCTTGGACTGGACTTGCAAGATTCTACTTACATTTCTTTATGCATTCACATCAGGAAAATGCATAAAACTATCCGTTGTCTATCCATCATCCTTGATTGAACTATGACCGGATTGTTTTTGAATAGGTTTTGGTTTAAAAAAGCAAGTATAATATATTATTTAAAGATGCTCAAAATAAAGGTGTTGAATTATTTGTCATCTGTCACGTTAATTATCATTATTTCATGACTTTGCACTCTTTGTTACATCAGGGCATTCTGAGCTTTCATCATCCCAGATTATAAATTCCTTGTGAACTGATCTACCGGAGTCATTTCGTTATATCTAAAAATAGCACAGTTGCTTATTGTACTCTCTATTAGTGGTATATATTTCATGAGTTAGTTGACGTCTGTCCCGGGATGACTAATATATAGCTGACGTGCAAATGTCTTTTATCCAAAGAATTTGCGTCGTTTGGTTTCCTGCATAAGGACACCTGTAGAATTACACACATACAAAATATGCATGGAAGGTTTAGCTATGAAAAGCCTTATCAGTGAGCGGTCGTCATACGTTTATTAACAAGAATGGTTTTCAGCTTCATAATACGATTATCCAAAATGCTAAAAAAAACCGAGTTTTACCCTTGTTTTTCAATACGACCTACATAAAAGTACGTATGTACGAATGTATAAAACCTGTTGTAATGCATAAAAAAGCATTATACAGAATGCACAGAAAAGAATAAAATTTTAATGCTATATAAGATATTGCTCATGTCCACAAAATTTTATGATAAACAACTGATAAGAGATTGTATATTATTATGAAAAATGGGGAAAACTGCAGAGAATGGAAAATGATGATGATGATGATCACGATGCGATGATGTTTGAAGTGACGGAAAATGTAGCGCATTTTCCATGTTTGCACAAGCAGCAAGCAAGATGTTAAAGTCTTATGCACACAATCTCTGTACAAACAACAATGAAAGTAATGAATCGAGCATAAACATGGAAAAAGTTATGAGAGTAGTCACAATTATTACATATATTCCTTTTCCTCTTGCTTATTCCAATATTAAATCCCGGAATATTTTATATCATTATGTCACATATGAAGAACATACAAACTCCGTTTCATATATCCATCCATATTTCCATCTGACATAAAAGACGGATATATATTTGCTCAGCATCCAGAATTGACCTGCAATAGCGACTTTTACGTCCACGTAATGTGCATGCGAGTAGTTTTACTTGCTTGTCACTCAAAGGGGACCCACAGATAAGGAAAAAACGAATCTGGCTGAATCCATATCCATATTCCATACTTATGTAGCCATAATATTTGTTTGCCATCATTCATCCGCACCTTTCTCGCTTATCACCCGAATTGAGCTCGAAAGTTAACATCATTTTTATCACCAATGCTTTACGTTTCCATCGAATGTTATCACTTATTTTTTTCAAGTGGGCTTTATTTACTCATCTCAACAACGACAACGACGACAACCGACACATATCATCCTCGATTCAGAAAATGAAGCCAAGTAATAAGTATGAAGTAAGTAATATTTTCCGTTAGACCTACAAAAACTGTTTTGAGGAAAAAACACCAGGATCACCAATCACCACCACCACCACTCCTAACACATGAGATAAAATAATGTACATCATAAGTAATATTTTAACACAACTTGCTTATGCCTATACCATACCGTGTCTAATGGTGGTAAATCTGATGATTCCTTTCTTCCTCCTCATCCTTCATCCTTTATAATTCATTTTCTCAAAAAAGCCAATATGGAAGCAGAATATGCAGATAGCAACACAGGGACACATTTGTGAGCTAGGATCACGGAAGAAAGCAAGAGAGGAACTGATAGTAGCTGTTTGGAAGTAGCCCCAGTCATACTCTCCGAGATAGGCTCATTATCATCAACTTTGTTGTGTGTTATGTGTGTGTGTCGCTTTTAGTTAAAAGCATTAGTCAAAAATATCTTAATATCAATTTTATTATCAGGTTATTCCAAAACTGATAGTCCTTAATCTTGTGTAGTATTAATAATTATAGACAAGCACCCAAAAAAAAGAGCAGCCAGAGCTGCTAATCTATCCATATATATTTTGACATTAAACATATGAGATTACTGATAGCATCTATCTTTAATAATTTGGTCAAGATATCGCCCTTTAATTGTTAAGATAATAATAAGCGACAACAAGAAATTCAGCCAGGCCAGTGGTCCTCCCTCCACTCAACCAACAAAAGAAAGAAGGGTGCTTCCTCCTTTCCCATCTTCAATCTTATTCCAGATAACCAAACCAGCAAACAGGTAACCAACCGTTATTTTACAAGTTTAATTGGAGCTTACACAAAAAAATGATTGGGTCGATAGTAGTTTCTTCTCCCCCGTCGTGAAATCGTAGTAATCTTTAGCTTCAACACTTGTTTTGTTTCTAAAGGATGTTTATGCATGTATGAATGTATCTGTTGCGTGTGACTTCTTCCGCCACTTCCGTTTGCTTTTGCACTTTACTTTGTTCTTTCTTACGAAAAATACACGTGGATGAAATAAATGTTTGTTGCAAATTAATATTAGTTTCTTGGGGTCTTCTATTTTGCTTTTGATAATGGGGGTTATACACACTTTGAAGGTAAATGTGCTCATAATAATAATAATAATTAATCTATCGGTCATGAGTGTATCTATCTATCTGATTCTGATAGTTATGCATAACACATGCCCACAACAAACTTTACAATCATCAGTGATAATAATCGGCAAAATGCTTTTCGATTTTCGGAAGTTTTGTTTTTGTATGGGTTTTGTTTTGTTGATACGGAAGATAGTAGGTTTCAGAGAGGAGTAATAAAAATGCTGATACAAAATCAGTGAAAAGATTGCAAGATCAAAGATTACATATTATCTAGGTCGAGTCTATAGTCAAGTTAGGAAGGATCTGTTACAGTTACAAATAGTATTAATAGCGTAAGAATCAAACGACCACACACGACGGTGAGACAGATAATAGTACAAAGTCATATATGAAATAATCTAAATCAGGGTGAACAAAACAAAACGATACATATGATAATCGGCTAAAATAAGCGCCTCAATGACCATGTTACACGCATACTGTGTTTACTACGCATGCTTTGTAGTTTTTAATCAGCCTCTTTCAGATTTTTTCTTACTATCTTAACTATTGACCGATTACTTAATTCATAAAATTTGTAATCAATGCACTTGTTACGTGAGCTGAGCGAGCATAATATAATATAATATAATATGATGCAGAGGCAGCTGAGTTGAGAGGTGAACAGTGGTGATATCTTGTGAGATACTGCTGGCAGATATGGACAACGGCTTGATACACTATGTTTTCAATGAAAAGTAACTAAACAATGATGCATCTCCTCTCCTACTATCTGACATTGTTCTGGGAAAGATTTGGCTAATCTTGAGCACGTACTTTTTTTCATATGTGCGTACAAAATGATTATGATTAGGAAGGAGAGGTAGGAATTACAGAATTAAGCAGGGGGTTGAATATGCATATGAGCATGATGGCGACTATTGCGATTGTATTATACTCCGTTCGTAGCTCCGTTTCATATCTAATTTTCCTTCATTGCTCATTAGAAACAAGGCAAAACAATAATTCTATTCCAAATTCATATCTATGAATATCTTACAAAATAATAAAAGGGAAACTGAACATTATTGACCTTCACACCAATCATATCAATTTATGCGGTCAAAACCAATTATATCCTAATCTGTGCTTCACTGTTCAAGTTAAGAACTCAGAGAAGAATACAAAAACGGCTTTTGAATCAAAATCTAAATTGTTGATGGTGTTTGCATAAGATATTAAGAACATTTAGACATCAATGAGATAATTAGATCATACCGTATAATTAAGTGCGTGTAAAACTAATTTTAGATGATAACATGAAGTAATCTTTCCCTTGGTCTTGGTCTTGGTGTGATGCACACATTACTTGCAAGTGAATGTAAACCATAAGTATATAATCATATCTGGTTTCATGAACCCATCTACTTATTGGACGTCTGTCTGTGGATATCTTCATGCTGTTATCATATGAATTACTTTCAAAGGCATATAAATAGAATATATTGAATCATCCAAGATTCAGCTATGTTCGTGAGTTTGAGAGCCCGGCCCGCTATGTAAATGTTCTATTCCGGCATTGACAACTAGCTTAGTTTTCTATTTTACGTGTATGTCTCAATCCATTATTTCCGTCGTTCCTGTCTTGTAAATGGGTACATTGCATTGTCGCAGGCGCATCCTAACATAACATGTTTAAATGGGACTGTAAATGCAACCGCTTTTGGCAATGTAATATTTAAATGTTATACTCTTATACTCGTGCTTGCCAAGCTTATTGAGGTGATCAAGATTCTCGTTCAGTTTAAGTTAAATGGATAAACTAAACTTGTAGAAAACGAATTGATTCTAAAAACTACAAGTTGTTATGTAGAATATCACTTTGCCCCAAAATATCAGTCTTGCATTAGAAGTTAGAATTTTTAGTGAAACAGTCAATTCTACTCTCAATTTCGCAGGTTAAATAATATGGCAATAATTAAGCGTGTAGTTTTACATCAATACGCTAATCCGTCAAATACTCACTTTTCTCACCCCTCACACCCATTGTCACTATATCCATAAACGTTGTTTTAAATGCTTCGTCATGCATAAAATGTGTGTGTGTGTGCTTATGTGCATGTGTTACGTACCTATGTAACATTTAGTGTGGCACCATTAATATCCTAAAGGAAGTTCTTGTGTAAATAAATCGATTTTCAAGGTGAATCCTCAAATGAATCACTTTCGTTTTCAAGCATTTTAATTCTAGTTACTCTACAGTTAAGTAAGTACTCTCGTATTCTCTCGTGCCACACTTGCATTTATTTGTCAGTCCTGCTTGTTGTTATCGTTTGTACCACAGTCTGGAAATTTAGTTTTAAATCAGGAATATATATAAAGTTCGTATGCATTTGGTGTAGAATTTTTGTATAGTGGAGTTAGTTTTTTGAGTGTGCAATGCAAAGCACAGAATATTTAAATCATGTGCACTACTATTATCTGTTGCTTAATGTTTAGTGATTTTGTGGTGTTTGGTACCCTTTAATTCGGTTAATATTATAGGCTACTTTGTGTGCTCTCATCCTCTAATTACCACCATGAGTTTAATAACGACTTCAAAAAACGAGTTTCTAAAAAGATTCTGCTTAACGCAGGATCATCCCCAACTCGCCATTCCATCATCATCATCCCCTGAGCTAGTATCAATATCCCACATTAATCCAAGCCCTATAATCAGAAACTTTAAGACGTTTCAAAATAAAGTCGAAAAACAACTTTGCCCTCGTGATCGTGACTCATCTTTCATCTTCCAGCGTGAATGGGAAATGGAGGAAAAACAAGAGCTGTCCCTATCCAGTTCTAACCCGTCAACAGGAGATCAGGAGATTCCACAAAACAAAGAAAACCTTGAAGACTTTGAGAATAACAACAGGAAAATTCCCCAAGACGGAGAAGAGAAAATGGATATTGTTGACCACCTAATCAAAGAGAATTCATCACAGAAAAATGTTGAAATGGGGAAATGTGATACTGTACAGTCAGATGAAGAAGCGATGGATACATCGGCATCATCATCATCATCCGCAATAGCAGGTTTGGGTGAGGTTCAGATGAGCCAAATCAAACAAGAAGAGTCTTCAGATGGCAATAAGCTAAATCCTAAAGATTCTGCTAATAGCATGAATGATGGTGATGGTGATGATGATCAGTCTACAACGGAAGAGAGGCAAGAGCCGGAACCGGAAAGTGTTG